>JAKTWH010000021.1:0-182901 GCA_030560905.1 Saturnispora diversa
TTTCTTCCTCCATTGGTATAGCATATTGGAATGCTAATTTCAAAAAGTTAGATCCCCCCCCTCTCCCGTTTCCTCGTCTTAACATCCTCTCACACTATGATTAAATCCTTATTAGCTATATTGGCAAGTATTGTTGCTATCTCATCATACAAATATATACCATTGGCTTATTTAGTGAGATTTTGGTCAATCCCATTGAAATATATTTTATCAAAACCCCCTCATAATTCTACTACCGCTACTAATAACCCATTTAAGGTATTAAATAGATCTACGTATTGTTGCCCATTAGAATGTGATTTCTTTGGATTTCATAAAACAAATTCAAGTTACTTTGTGGAATTGGATTTGGCTAGAACTGATACTGTGTTATTTGCACTTCATCATTGGTTTTATAATTATAAGGGTGGTGTAAAATCTTGGCCATATATCCCATTGGCAAGTATTGAATGTCATTTCTTAAAGGAGATATCCCCCTTCCAAAATTATAATATCATTACTAGAATTGTTTCATTTGGTGAAAAATGGTGTTATTTGGTTTCATTATTTGTTGTTAAATCTAAACCTAAATCTAAATCTAATGCTATGGGATCAGGAATTCAAATTGATTTCAATAATCAATCATATAGAGTTTGCGCCGTTTCACTTGGTAAATTGGTTTTCAAATCTGGTCGAAAATCTCTTAGAGCAATCGATATTATTGATGATAAATATAAAGAAATTTCATTAAAGAACGAGCAACTGGTTTTACAATCACATAATGCCAATGATTTAATTGAATTATTTCAATCATTAAATGATATTAATTAACAAATTATTGTTTTTTCTATAATTAAATCAAATTAAACTATATACAACGCATCACTTTCTTTTAACATTATATGAACTTAATAATTCCAAAACACGTGAATCACCACCAAATTCTCTAACCCATTCACTGTTCTTTTCAATAGCACTCTTTTTCCAGCTTCTTGGCCAATCATTTTCTTCTTCTTCACCAATATTGAGCCCCTCATCTCTTTGATCCATCATTGAATGCCATTCCTTATTCATTAATCCCTTGATTTGTTCATTATATTCAATTAATTGGTTTCTTTTATTATAAAATCTCCACATTCTTTCTAATTGTCTAGTAAACCCGGAAACTGACCAATTCCGTAATTCCAATATTGGTTGAACAAAGAAATATGGTACACCATTTTCATCTTTACAATTTTGAATATTTGATAATTCAGGTAATTCAGGCGCTAAATCACATTTAGAATATTGATCAAATGTAATCAATGGTGCAGGTGCATAATCATTGTTTTTATCATCCACTGCCACCACTGCCTCCTCCTTTTTCTGGTCACTTTCTTGATTCTTTGGTAAATCAACTTGATTAATGGTCACTTCCTCCTTTTCCAATGTTAATTCTTCACTTAACCCATTATCTTCATTAGGAGGATACAATGGACCTAAAAGACCCTCATGAACACCATTAATATATTCCTTGAACGCACCACGTCCAATACAAATAATACCACCAGCATCTCTCACATCTTCAACCAATGCGTCATCGTATTTAACGGGGGTTTCAAAATTGAACATGGATTTGACTGAAACCACATCCATTGGTGTATATAAATCATGACGAGATTTTGTTTCTTGTGGGGGGTCATTATTATTCTTGTCCCCATCCCCCATTCTATTACTAACAATAGAAGAAAACACTGGATTCAAAGTACTGGTATTTGATTTTTCATCTTTGTTATTATTCTCTTGACTAATTTCTTCATCTTGGTGTTTAATGTCAGTTAATTTAGATGGTAAACCTGCCTTTTGTCTTCTTAATTCTCTAATCTCCTCAGCAACTTTATACCTTATATCACCCTGTCTTTCCATTGTAACGATTTTCAAATCAATCCCACCAGCATTTAAAATCGGTTTAACAAATCTCTTTAAATATTTCAAACTTTCAGCAAGGTAATCATTGGGGAAGGGGGCAATATATATTCTAATTAATCTTGGTCTTTCTTTAACATCCAATATTTTATTACCAGAATTCATTTGAGCCCATTCTTGATATTGTGCACGTAATTTACGTTGTTCCCATTTATCATAAATGACCCCCCCAGCCATTGTTGAGACGATTGTCCAGAATGCAATCCATGGCTTAGAGGGTAATTTCAATTGTGGTAATCCAAGAGCTGCAAATGCCGGGTTCCTGGATGTCTTGGGGTTGTTTGAATCACCAATCATTTGGTCTAATTGATGTTAATGAAGACCAAAAAAAAAATGGTGGGAAGAAAAAAAAAAAACGGTACAGGTTCTTTTAGCTGAATTAGGAAATTTGCTTTGC
The DNA here is from genome assembly GCA_030560905.1 of Saturnispora diversa. Lineage (NCBI taxonomy): Eukaryota > Fungi > Ascomycota > Pichiomycetes > Pichiales > Pichiaceae > Saturnispora > Saturnispora diversa. Next base: position 2,342 of record JAKTWH010000021.1, read on the forward strand.
TTAGGATCAAAAAAAGAATAACATTAAATTACATAAATGGTATTATATAAAGATCAAAAGAAGGAAACCAAAGGAAGGTCCAATGATCATTAATTAATAAAAGCATAGCACAGCACACACCCTAAATAAACAAACAAACAAACAAACTCCCATTAATTAACTTTGAAAGGCCCTAGCAACCGCTGGTCTAGCCATCATATGCCTTGTCCATTTGTAAATTTCGGGGAATTCTGTTTTTAAATCAATCCCAATACGATCAACAACATAATTCCAAGGAACAAAACATAAATCAGCAATTGTACAACGATCACCAACAAGCCAAACTGGGTGATGAAAGTATCTAGATTGAGACATTGGTGTAAGTCCCTTACTATAATCAGTATCCAATTCAATTAAAAGAGCTTCCCGTCGTTCACTTAAAGCCATTTCAACAACACCATAAACTCTCCTCACTTCATCAGAATATCTATCAATTGCACTGGGGACATTAACAGAATGGAAATATTTGAAATGTAAAGCTTGACCAATCATTGGAGCATGACCACTTGTTTGAAAAAACAACCAAGCATTTATTTGTGATTGTTCAACTAAATCTAATGACCAAATTTGTGGACAATTTTCATCTTCTTGAACTTTTTTATTAACTAAATATTGAATGATTGCACCTGATTCCCAAAGAGCAATTTGACCATTTTGATGATCAATTAATGCTGGAACTCGACCATTTGGATTTAATTGTAAAAATTGTGGTAATCTTTGATCATTCCTTTCAAAATCTAATAAAACGGTTTTATATTCATATCCTAATTCACTTAAAACAACAGCAATTTTAAATCCATTTGGTGCAGATCTATGAGAAATTAATGTAAATCCATTTTGTGGTGGGGGGTTATTGAAAAAGGTTTGTAAATCACTTTGTGTTTCCTCTATGGCTGGTGTTTCATTGGCATTTGTTAGATGAATATCTCTGAGTCCCTTTGATAAATTTGAAACCGGCTGTTGTTGCTGTTGCTGTTGCTGTTGCTGTTGCTGTTGTAATGTTTGATTCTCCATGCCGTTACACGTTCGCTGTAGCACCAATCGATTCCGCTAATGTGAACCACTTTGCTCCTCTGTGAAATTTGCAAATATCAAAAAATTTTTGCATTTTGCGGATGACAAAAAAAAAAAAAACGGCATTGCAAAAAAGAAAAACAAAAGGCCCGTTTAAAAAAAAAAAAAGTGGATTTTGGTTTGTTTTGTTTAATTTTGATTTGATTTGTTTAATTTTCTCTGTTTAACCATTTTGATTTGATTTAATTTGATTTGATTTCATCTGCTTTCATTTCACTTGATTTCAGTTATTTTTTTTTGCATTCTTTGTCATTAAATTATCATCGGTATTGCTTCACTTGTTGGAGTTCAACATACATTAACATAAATATACACATAAAGTCACATAAATTCAAATAAATTCAAATAAACGGAAAACTCAAATGGTGAATTTAATAAGTAAGCTTTGGATCTCCTTCAAACAACGAGAAACAAACCCAAACTCAGTGTCTTCATTACAATCACAATGGTCCCCCCTTGAAGAACTTCGGAAATGGCCAGAATATTTTAACCCAAAATCAACATTATTTAATATCAAACTCTTAATTCATTACTTGTTTTTAAGTTCAATATTGATTTTTTCATTAATTATAATGCCCATCCCATTTATTATCAAATTAATTATTGGATTAATCTTAATATTTATAACAAATTCACCAATTTTATCTCAATTCTTTAGACCAGGATTACCAGTTTTAGCATGGGTGTTTTTCTTTTTCAATTCCAAAAATATCCCCCTATTTTTAAGACCTCCAATCACTGTTACTGTTTTACCTCGTTTAGAAGACTTTTTCTTTGCTGATAATTTATCTGAATTACTTGCAACTAATACTAATGAATTTAAGGATCTTTTGGCTTGGTTACCATATGGGATTATTCATTTTTCTTTACCATTTATTGTTACTGCATTGATTTTTTTATTTGGTCCTCCAAGTGCTTTAAGGGGGTTTGGTTTCAGTTTTGGTTATATGAATTTAACTGGTGTCATTATTCAAAATTTATTGTTCTCTTGTGCTCCTCCCTGGTATAAGGTTCTTCATGGTTTAGATAAAGCAAATTATAAAATGAAGGGATCTCCAGGTGGATTGGCTAGAATCGATCAATTATTTGGTATTGATTTATATACATCTGGATTCACCAATTCTCCATTGATCTTTGGTGCAATGCCTTCATTACATTCTGGTTGTTCAACAATGGACGCTATTTGGTTAACTTATCTGTGGCCAAAATTGGCACCTCTTTGGGGTCTTTATGTTATGTGGCTTTGGTATTCAACAATGTATTTAACTCATCATTATTTTATTGACGTTGTTGTTGGATCAAATTTGGCATTATTTTGGTTTCTGGCTTGGAAATATAGTGGACGTTTACCATTAAAATCTGCTTTTTGTAGATGGGATTACAAAAGTGTTGATTATATCAACGTTGAACAAGAAGATAGAGATTTTAAGGATATGTTAGGTATTGAACCACTTAAAAACATCGATGATTTAGAATTACAAAATCTTGCTACTGAGTCCAGTGAAAGTAATAGTGCTAATAGAGGTACTGAATCTGTTGCTAGAAAACCAAGTAATAGAGATAGTGTTGATGTGGGTGTTGCTGCTTGAATGTTGGATGAGAATGGATTAAGTGTTTTCACAGAAAAAAGAAAAGAAAACAAGAGAATTTGGTTATGTAACAAAGTTTGTTATAAATTTAATACACATTGTAAAGAAATAATATGGTTTATTTATTAATTTGATTATTTACAAATAAAGTCATCTTCTGTCCCCCTTTTGCTCCTCTTTTTTTGGAAGCAATTGGATTTGTTGATAATTTTAATTTTTTTGAATTTTTCATTGATCCAAATTAACTATATTTACCCACTTTCTTCTAGAGCCCCCTTTACGTTCCTTTTCCTTTACTTAAAAAACAGTTGAGATGAGAAACGTACTGGACTCATCCACGCTATTAATCAGTTCATTAATACTTGCATCAGCTTCTTGGATAGTGGCATTTGCCGCTTCTATTGCCGCATCTCAATCACTTACACTGTTCCCTAAATTCACTTGGTGGGGGTTGGTTTTCCAATTAATGGTTGTTATTGGTGTATCAACATTGGTCTTCATAGGACAATTGGAAGCTTATAAACCATTTGCTTTATGTTGTATATCTATTGCATTTATTTATTCATCAAATTCAGTTAATAACTTTGTTTATTATTCACATTCTTCAACTTCTGCTGCATCTGCTGGATTCATCATCATGTCAATCATTAACTTCTTATGGTTGTTTTATTTAGGTTCAGATATATCTAATTTGGATTCCCCATTAAATCAAAAGAGATCAATCTCACTTTCAAAACAACATCATCATAATCATAATCATAATCAGCACCAACTTCAAACTCAATCAACACTAAACTTGGCTCCCAATACTGAAATAACAGGTTTGGAAAATATCGAACTGGGGTCTAGTCATTCTGTTAGTGTTTCATCCTTCAATGATAATTACCCCATTTTAGTAAGGGGTCTTTATGATTATAATGCTTCACCAGATGACGCTAATGAATTATCATTTAAAAAGGGTGAAATGCTCCGTGTGGAAAATACTATTGGTAATTGGTGGTTAGGTCGAAACTCTAAGGGTGATATTGGCATGTGTCCTTCTAATTATTTAGAAATCGTCAATTGAAGTTCGTTCAAATGGCTTGCTTGTCTAAACTTTACTATTTGACTTTGATTTACTTCAATTTAATTTAATTTAATTTAATTTAATTTACTTACCCCTTCTTTTTTCCCCCATCTTTATTCTATTTAATATTTTATGACACATATATTCATATCTAACATGTAAACCATCTCTTTACCTTACCCATATGGAAGAGACAACAGATTGATCTGGTTTTGCTATGATATTTTTTTTTTTTTTTTTTGTTTTTCGGTTAAATATGATATTGGCGCCTTTATTGTTTACCTTTCACTTCTTTCTTCATTATTATTGGAAATTGCTAGTATGGACGACTTTGATGGTGATATTCGACCTCCTGAACTATCATCATGGGCCCTATCTCTTTTGCGGGGGGACCCCCTGCCTATGACAATGGGCACAGAGACTGCTACTGCAACATCCTCTTGCTTCACTACAAGGAAACATCAAGCACAAACTCAAACTCAATTATCACAGCAAACAACAACGGCAACCAATTCTAAATCTAATAGATTTTTCAAATCACTTAATTTAGGTCAGGCTAGCAGGTTGAATGACGAGGGAGTCTTTGAATCATTAAAAGGTGAAGAAGGAGAGAAAGAAAGAGAAGGTAAAAGGAAATTGCATTCATTAACACCTCAAAGGGGGTCATCCCCCCAAAATAAGAGACATGATCAACAAAAATTGAATAATAACCATGATGATCATGACCATTCCTTAGAAATTGGTCGAAAACAACACATCAATAACCCCATGAGAGAGATCAATGCTGAAAGTATTTGGAATAAAATGTCCGATATTGAAAATGAGTTGGTGTTGGATTTCAAACCTTCATCATCTTCATCACATCAACTGCAAAAGGAACCAGCAAGGGTAAATATAAAGGATCAGATTCAACAAGACAAAAAGGAAAATGTAAAGAAAGGGGAACCGCAACTCATGATAACAGTTAATGACAAGGAATATACAGTGGTGGAACAAATAGGTAGAGGAGGCTCATCAAAGGTTTTCAAAACTCATTTAAATAAAAGAAATTACGCTATTAAAATTGTCAATTTTGATAATGATGAAGATGACATTACAACAATTAACGAACTTAAAGGTGAAATACAAATATTAAAGAAACTTAAAGATTGTTCAAGAGTGATTGATTTAATAGATTATGAAATTGGTTATAATTGTATTAAAATTGTGATGGAATGTGGTGAAATTGATTTGGCTCATGTTATTCAATCGAAATTCAAAAATGAGGGATTTAATGAACAATTTGTTAGATTTCATGTAAATGAAATGATTCAATGTATAAAGCAAGTTCATGATAGGGGGGTTGTTCATTCTGATTTGAAACCCGCTAATTTTATCTTTGTTAAGGGTACACTTAAATTAATCGACTTTGGAATTTCAAATGCAATCACTGGTGTTACTGTTAATGTTTATAGAGAATGTCAAATGGGGACCCCCAATTATATGTCACCTGAAACTCTTATTGAAGTCCCCAATGATAATAATTCCATTTGGAAAATTGGTAAACCAAGTGATATTTGGTCAATTGGTTGTATCACTTATCAATTAACTTATGGTCATCCCCCCTATCATTCTTATTTAGGTACAAAGAAGATCCTTGCTATTACTAACCCTAAAATCAATATATTATTCCCCCCAACTGTTAATGATGTTCATATACCTGATTCTTTAATTCAATTCATGAAAAGATGTTTAATTAGAAATCCACAATTGAGATCAACTGCTGATGAACTGCTTAATAGTACTTATTTATCACCTATTTGTATTAGTAGGGGAGTTCTTAGAGATATTGTTAAATGGAGTGTTGTTTATGGAAGTAAACATGAAGATATTGGACATGGATTAAATACCGCCAAGGGGAAAAAACATGAATTAAATGAATTAGAAAGGAGATCACTTGTTAAATTAGATACTCTTGTTGAAAATCTGATTCAAAAGGTTAATCAAAGATGATTTAACTTAGTTTAACTTAGTTTAACTTAACTTAAGTCAATATACAATTTAAATAATTTTGCTAGATAGATAAATAAATAAATAATAATAACGATAATAAGAAACAAATATCCCTTTTGTTTTTTAACGAGGTCCTAATTTATCTAACACTCTAGCGCCCTGTTCCTCCCATTCTTGTTTTGAAATCCACATATGTGGTTTATCAGCCATAATATTAGCTAAAACTGCACCACCAATGAAAACCATATGTTTACGTCTTGGAGGATCCTCAATTCTAACTTTAAATTTATCCATTCTACTTGGATCACCCTTAAGAACCTTTGCAAACCATTGTTGTTTCAATTCACGCTCTAATCTTGATGGTAAACCAGGATACATTGAAGACCCCCCCGATAAAACAATTGATTTATAAAGTGTTGATCTAATATCAACATCACATGATTGAATAACATTAAAAAGTGATTCACCAACACCAGGTTGTTCAACATCAACAAGTGAAGGTTGAAATAAACATTCTGGTGCCTCAAATCTTTCAGATCCAACTTTAATAATTCTACCATCTGGTAATTCATAATTATTAACAAGTGTTGTTGTTTCATTAGCTAATTTAGTATCAAAATCTAAATCATATGAAACATAACAAAGTTTTTCTTTAATTTGTCTAACTGTATCAAAATCAGCTGTTCTATTAAATGCATACCCCCTTCTTAAAAGTAAATTAATCAAATTTCTTGTAACATCTCTACCTGCAACATCTAATCTCTTTGTCATATGATTTAAAACAACACTTTCATAAACTGGGACAATATGTGTAACACCATCACCTGAATCAACAACAACACCAGATGAAAGACCCTGTGCATAAAGGGCTAAAACTGCTTGAATTGCAACATAAACCCCCCCAAATTGATATCTTTCAAACATCACATCACACATTTGTTCCCTATTCTTTAATGGATTCATTGGTGGTTCTGTTAATAATACCTTTGCCCCCCTAGTATCACATTTCATCCTTTCATAAAATGCATAATCCCATAAATGTTGCATATCTTCCCAATCTTTAATGATCCCGTTTTCCATGGGGTAATTGATTTGAAGCATTGATCTCACTGATGCTGCTTCATCACCACACATTATATCCTTAATGGGGATATCTGAATCTAATTGACGTTCCTCCGCTCTTAAAATCGGGCGACCAACCATTGAGGGGAATGTATGATCGGGAAAGTTGGTACCGGCTCTACCAATCTTCACAAACCCCGTACCTTGATCTAAAACAATAGGTGGTCCATCCATATCTTGTATATACTTAATGATTTTATTGATTGGCGGGCCTCTTGAGAAAAAACCCAGAGAGGTTGCGAGTTTTTTTTTCTCTTCGCCTTACACATTTTTTATTTTTTATTTAACAAAGCAAAGCAAAAAAAAGGCGGTCCTAATTGGGAAATGTGCTCATCCGCTCAGCTCAGCCCAACATACTTCTCTTTCTTCCTCGTTGTCTAACATCACTGAGTCTTCTATTCACTGCTTCCCATTCCTTGATGTCGTTGGATCTATGAGAATGTAGATACCCCTCCAAAACCCATTCATTATATTGATCAGCATGTCTTGAATGTGTTGATGCTAATGCCCTTTCAAGAACATATAAATCCACCGCTTTATCCTCTATAGGAGCTCTTTGAACAGATAATCCAAAATCAATTAATCCAATGGTCCTATCCTCCATAATAACAATATTAGATGATGTCAAATCTCCATGAACAATCCCATTTAAATGCATTTTACCAAGAAATTCACCAACTGCTTTAAGAACATCTTGTACATTTTGAATATTATACTGATCATTATGTTCTTGTTCCCACAGCCAATTTTTTAAACTACTAGTATTCCCATTATCTAATGTATACCCCAAATATGACATCCAAATAGCACCTTTACTTTGATCCACATAAAGTAAACGAGGAACATTAAATCCAGCACCAAACAATTTCTCCATCACTTTAGCTTCCCCCCTAGTACGAGTCTTAGTAATGGATTTATCCAGTTGAGGATGTCTATATCTTTTACTAGGTCTATATTTCAAAACACAGATTTCATTATCACCATTATTGATCTTTTCACCTTTATAATTGACATATTGAGAGGCAGTGAAAACGAGAGCCTCTGCACCCTGTGAAACCATCTTCAGGTCTAATTCAGGATACATTTCCTCCACTGTATTAAGGATTTCTTGAGACATTGCGATGTCACGGGAACGAATTGAAGATTAATAAAGAGAAGATGAAGAGAGGAAGAAAAAAAAAATAGTTAAAAAATATTAAATTTGGTTTGATTTGATTTAGTTTGTTTACAAATAATTAAAACTGATAATTGATTAATGCAATTAGAACAAGAATCAGGTCTTAAAATACCTCAAAGAGAATATGAGGACTTTCTGATCAATTCGAAATTGAATGAGGACCCCAATATCAATATCAATCCAACAGTGTTTTCTAATCATATTGCACAATTAGAGAGATTATCAATGAGATTAAATTATAGATTTTTAGAATTAGATTCCAAATTGAGGTTTTTAAGATTGATCTCAAGTGGTAATGGGATGGATTTTGATGAATTGAATGAACAATCCAAATTGGAGATTGAATTAAATGATAAAGTCCAACATTTAGAGTCGAAATTAAATGATATTAAAAGAGAAACTAGGTCTCTGCGAAAGAAGATTGGAAGATGTGTTTACCAAAATGAAGTCCGACGTTGTGTTGAGGGCAAGGATAAATTAGAATTAGAACTTGAAGACCTGAAGGGAGAAATCAAAGAATTGAAAACTTGGTTTATTGAAAATGATATAATACAACAAGATGATGATGATGATGATGATGATCAGGACGATGTAGAAGTGGGCGGAGATGGCAACAATAATAATTGGATAGAACAAATACCCAGCGCCAACACAACAACAAAGATGTTCCAAGATCCGGAATTTGGGTTAAACAATATCAAAACAATACAAACACAACTAATTAAGGAGAAGGAGAGAATAGAACAAGATACCTTTACTCTTGATGGATCGATATCAACATTAAAAGAGGAAATTCAACAACTCCAATCAATGAAATCTGATATAGAGGACAAAATAAATGATATTAATACCCGACGTTTGTCATTAGATACTAAGGAATTAGAAAAGCTAAATCAAGTTACTCATTTAAAGACACTTATTGGTTTGTGGTCAGAATTCTAATTAGTTTAAATTATAATTTATAAATTGATGTATATGCTTATATTTCACTTATATTTCTTCCTTCTTCTATTTCCCTAATTCATTTATTATACCTATCAGTTACCAGAACCTTGGAAGGTGTCCTCCCCCTCTCCATCTTCCTCTCCATCTCTTCTCATTAAAACTGCCCCCACAGAACCTAAATAACCCTCATGTTTTAAAAAATAAGCTCTCTTTTCACCTTTACTCCAAAAGTTAATAGCATAAGATAATGTTCGAATTGTTTGATAATGATTTCGAATATAACTACCTGCAAAGTAAATTTTTCTTAAATTGTATCGTTGAGCTTGTAAATATGCTATTTGACCAATATTATTTGAAATGGCATAAAGAAGGGATTTGGCAATATCCTCTTGATTAAATAGATCTAATCTATTATTATGATCTTCATTTTCAAATACCTTTTTAAATACCTTCCCCATAGATGAAGCTATATGATTAGATTTCAATCCAATTAAATCATACCCCTTTCCAAAGATATCACCAACAAGTAAATCAACATTTTCATTATCACCTGTACTTGCCATTTGAAGCATTTCATCAAATGAATTGGCGTTAGTTAAAACTGATAAAAGACCCCAAAGGGTCCCCCCACCAAGTGATGATCCTCCGACACGTTCAAAATTGTTAGGTCCTGGTCCAATAACTTTAATCATAGAAACACCAGATCCAATATTAACTAATAAATATGGATAAATCTCCATCCCCCCTTGATCAACTTCAACATATTTATGATCACTTTCATCAAAATAAAAAACTTCCCTTGGGATCTCCGTTATAAAGAAATCTAATCCAATAATTAAACATTGCATTTCATCCTCCTTTTGAATTTTACAATGAGGTAATTCTAATTGAAGTTTTTCATAATATTTATGTGCACCACCTCCTGTAGCAATCACTGTAACATGACCATTATAATGTTTATTTATAACACCCTTCATTTGATTAATGAATTCATTTATTTTATTTGTTTCTATTTTATAAAAATTCATGCAAATACCATCATCTAATTTAGTGAAATAAACCAATTTAGCAAGTGAGCCTCCAATATCAATACTCAGCTCCTTTATATCATCAAATACATGATTTGGTAATGCTATACGTTTAGAATCCATATGTGGTAAATCATCATTAAAATCCATAATGTGTGCATCAGATACATTAAGGGGTTTCTGGTTGGCACAATGGCCATGCATATAAATAGAAGATGTGCGGCTAGACTCCTCACTAGCAGCAGACGACTCTTGATCCATTTCACTTGACATTGTTGAAAAGTTTGTCATTTTCTGTGTGCAGTGTGAAAAATTGATTTAGGTTGTTGGTTGCTCTTTTTGACAAATTCCAATTAATTTTAAGTTGATTTGTTACTCAGTTATCAAATAATCCAATTCAACGTTATTTAAATTGTTTAAAAAGGAAGGTTTAATTTGATTTATAAACAAAATCAAAATCAAAATCAAAAGTGCTTTTACAAAATCACAGTTTCAATCAATCACATTTACGCCGTGATCATAGCGGAGTCATATTTTTCCTTCAAACCGATTTACTTCTTTTTATCCAACAAATATAACCATTAGGACACTAAAATTTCCTAAACCACCTTGAGCCTATTGATACCCCAATCTCTTGAACTTTGGCACTGTTTATTTGCCAATTCATTGAAAACGCTCGGCGTCTTCAGCACAATTAAACAACAAACACGGCAAACAATTGGGAGGAAAATCTTAAAATTTGATGATTAGTTTTATTTCCATTTATTAATTCTATCAAGCATTAATTCACCATGCTAAGCCCTCCAGGGCCAATTTAGCCTCTCTTCAACTTTCAACAGTGCACGGCTTTTGACATTTTCTGGGTCCCTTTTTTTTTTTCTAAATTTGGTTTTCATTTTCCAGTTTTTCCTCCATTATAAGCCTCCTATTAGGTTTTGACCTATTATAATGGGTCTTATATTCAATAATATCCCCCAAGAGGCACTGTTTCAAATTAAAATAAAATTTTTTCAAGTTGAAACAGTTGTTCTTGATCCTCCAAAAGATACAATTATTTCTAAAATTTCAAATGATGATGACAATAATGATAGTTTTATTATTTCACTTTGGCATTATGATTTTTTAAATCGATATAAAGTGTTCAATGATGTCTTTAATGCAATAGTAGATGACGTGAAATTGGAAATTGCTATTGGTAATATAATTGCATTATACCTTTCAGGCATAAAAAAAATTAGTGAACATGGGTTGATATATGGGTTTGAATTAGTTCATGATAATCAACTCAACTACATTTTAGAATATCAGAATCAGATTAATATTAATTTATCACATCGATTAATCAATGAAAATGATGAGAAATTTGAAGAAGATGATGGTGATGAAGAAGATGAAGATGATGACGGAGACTCATTGCTTATTTCCGAGCTCAGTGGAACAGATGATGGGAGGTTTTCAGCAAGCGTCAGTCCAAGTCCTCTTTCATCCACGAATTCAAATTCAGCAGTATTACTATGCAAAAAAAGACATTTAAAGAGATATTTCAATCACAGATTATTTGGACGATCTGGCCACTTACTTGAAGAACCTGGAAATATTGATGATACTGTTGGTTATTTAATTCTTCAGATTTCGTCAGCTAGAAATTTACCACCGTTTAGAAACGGTACCAGACTGAGTTATGATATGGATCCATTTGTTACATGTTCATTTTCCAAACAAATTTTTAAAACTAATAGATGTAATCATACATTAAACCCAATTTGGAAAAATCAATACATCAATTTGCGTATATCCAGACATGTTAATGGATTGGACTTTCCTATTAGATTTCGTATCTTTGATCATGATTATTTTACCTTTAATGACGCTGTGTGTCAAGCTGATGTTAGTTTAAAAGATTTACAATTAGAAAATCCTCAGGGTATTGAATGGACATATCAAACCATCCCATTGACATTGGCTCCAAGTGCACTTACTAAGAAATTATCAAAGACTAAGATTCAAAATGCTACACCAACATTAGATATTAAATATAAATATGTCACTATTGATTCATTAAAGTCATTCCCCCATTTCAATCCAAAAGAACAAAAATGTCCACATTGTCATTCATTTGATAAAACAAATACTAATGGCTTTAAACATCTTGCTATTTGTACATCAGGTGTTAAGCCAATATATTTTATCAATAAATCATATACAACGCAATCCAATGCTAGTAGAGGCTGGTATTCTAAGCTTCTTGCGCATGTTGTATATGGGAAACTGAAATTAGGTAAAAATAATGCACATATCTTGGTTCAAGATAGAGATACAGGACTTATTTATGAAGAAAAAATGAGTGCATGGGTCAAATTGGGGATTAGATTGATTTATACTGCAAAGAAAAGAAAGGGACAAAAGATTAAACGAATGTTAAGATCAATGACAATAAAACAGGGAATCAGATATGATTCGCAAAAGTCAAGATATAAAATTGAGGACTTTGTTAAATTCTTTGGATTACAATTAGATGATTGTTTAATTCAAGATATTAATCAATATAAAACATTTAATGATTTCTTTACAAGAAAACTTAAGTTTGATGCAAGACCTATTGAAGGTGAGAAACGTGGTAATGAAATAGTGACATCTATGGCAGATTCTAGATCTGTTGTGTTCAATACAATGACTGATGCACAAAAGGTTTGGATTAAAGGTAGAGGGTTCACCCTTGCCAAATTATTAGGATTGAAAAATATTGAACTCAATTATAGTTTAATTGTTCAAAGATTGGCACCTCAAGATTATCATCGTATTCATAGTCCATTAAATGGTAAGGTGAAACAAATTAGACATATTCATGGGGAATATTATACTGTGAATCCAATGGCAGTGAGATCTTCATTAGATGTGTTTTGTGAAAACGTTCGAACTGTTGTTTCCATTGAAACTAAAGAATATAATACTGTTGAAGTGGTGTTTATTGGAGCAATGATGGTTGGTAGTATAGTTATTAATGTTGAAATTGATCAAGTATTGGAAAAGGGTGATGAATTAGGTTATTTCAAATTTGGTGGTTCCACTGTAGTTTTATTAATTGATTCATCACTTGTTAAATGGGATGGTGATTTAACAAACAACTCAACTAAGGGATTAGAAACCTTATGTAGAGTTGGTATGTCCATTGGACATCAGAGGGGGTTGGCTCCATTTGTTAGAAGCAAAAGGACTGTTGATGAGGGTGTTATGAGAGCTATTGAATGTCAAGTCACTGGGAATCGTGTAATATTAGAGCAGGAAGACGTTCCAATGTGGGATGTTAGAGAACTGAGTTTATTGGATGGTGATAGCGAGAGCGATGACGATGACGATGACGATAACGATAACGATGTTGTTTTTGACGATGATTATGATTCAAAAGACGCTGAGGACAATGGTGATGATGGGGAGGAAATCTCGAGCGTTTTTACTGGCTCTCTTGAGTTATCTGGCTAGATATATTGACATTGTGTATAAAAGGACAATGCTAAGCACTATTTTTATTTTTTTCTGTAGGGGGGGGCAAAGATGCCTATTTTCCATTCCAGTCCCCTATAACAATCAAACTTATTCGCCAATACAAATTAAGATGGTGAAGATCCATACTAATTCCAATGGTGATTCCCTTGCTAATGAATTGGCCGCTTACATTTTAGCACATCAAACTACCGCTTTAGCTAGTTCCAATAGCTTTAAAATTGCCATTTCTGGTGGGTCCTTAGTGAACATTCTTGCAAAGGCCTTACTTGATAATGAACAAGTTCAATGGGGTCAATGGCAAATCTATTTCAGTGATGAACGTCTTGTTGCCCTTGATCATGAAGATTCTAACTATGGTGCCTTTAAAAAAGCCGTTTTAGACCCTCTAGCACATCGTGGAGTTGTTGGTCCAACTGTTATCACTATCAACGAATCTCTAGTTCATTCTAATGATAATGCCACTGATTTACAAATAGCCAATGAATATGAATCAGAAATTCCTGAAAATGGGTTGGATTTGGTTCTTTTAGGTTGTGGACCAGATGGTCACACTTGTTCCCTTTTCCCAAATCATAGATTATTGGAATCCAGTAGACTTGTTGATGTTTTGAACGATTCTCCAAAGCCACCACCTAGAAGAATTACATTAACATTGAAATATTTGGCTCAATGTAAGGCTTTGGCTTTTGTTGCTACTGGAGCTGGTAAGAAACCAGTTTTAGACGAAATCTTTAATGATAAATCCACTAAATTACCTTGTGCATTAGTCAATCGTTTGGGTGTCAGTGGTGGTGTTTGTTGGTTTGTTGATGAACCTGCTGTAGAAGGCTTGACTTTTAACCTTTAATTAAATTAAGGACAGTCTTTGGTTGATTTTTTGTGACCTTTATTTTAATTTATATATCTTTGGTGCATTTTTTTTTTAGTTATTAAATGTGATAGATATTTCATAATCCTTATGATTGTTATATCGTTGGCCTTAATCTATATAGTATAAGATCTCTTAAACAAATGTATGTGGCTGGTGCGTGGCGGTGTCGGTTTTGAAATTTCAGTTTTCCCCTTTTAAAAAAAAAATTTTCCTAATTTTGATAGGGAAAGTGATATTATTCCTTTAGAGAGAAGGTGATCGATAGTATAAAATGGCACAGGGGAAACTTAAATTAAATAAAAAGAAACCAGCTAGAGTTACTAAAAAACAAAAAAATCCAAAAGCTGCAGCACCAAAGATTTACAAGTCTAAAAACGTTAGTGCTAAGGAAAAGCAAATCATTAAATTGGCCAAAACACATCAATCTAAATTAACAGAAACTACAGAAAAGTTGATTTCATCTAGAGTTGGTCATTTGGAAATTCTAAAGGGTGATAGGAGGTCGTTAGAAAGAGAAGAAAGGGAAAAGAATAAAAAAAAGTAAAGAATGTAGATAAATAAATAGTGTGCCTTTTTTTGTATTTTTAATAGATATTTAAACTCTGAATGATATTGAAATGTCAATATAAATTTATTACATTCCAATTGTGTAACTGGATTTTGCCATTTTGCTTTAATTTAATAAGTAACAACTCTTTTTCAAAATAAGGTTGGCCTCATTAATAAAAACGCAGTTAAAGTGCGAATAAAATGTGTTGATAATACTTTGAACGATCATCATCATTTTTCTTTCCTTACAACTAAAAAGTATGAAAAGGGGGATTTTAGTGTCATTGTTAGCATCCCTAGTACAAGCAAATGATATTGCCGCTGTGTATAAGAGCACACATTGTGCGATTGATTCCCAGGAAGTGAAAATGTTGCAAGTGGATGAAGCTATTTACAACCTTGCCGACGACTTTAATTTAGGTTCTCAATATACCATTGGGGAGAATGTGGATTTGAAGAATATTGCTTGGGGGAAATGTGCAGGAACTTCAGAAGACATGAATGAAATTGTTATTATTATCAATGGTGTCAAAGACCCCCAATCACTTTTTAAAGAACAAGATGCCCTTTTCAATATTGAATTGGCCAATTCCTCTGAAATGAACAAGTTTAAGACATTTGTTCAATCAATCGGGACCGGTCTTGGTGCTCGTAGACTTTCTGATGAAATTTCTATTGTTACAATGTCTTATATCAAGCAATTGGAAACCATTTGGAAACAATACTTTTTCGATTCAGAAACATCCAAAATGTATAAAATGTGGAATGATTTGAAGGTTTCCCTTAGTGGTGACTCTGTGTTAAACATTGCTCCGAGATCCATAAATCATATCTCAGATGAATCATTTATTAATGAAATGGCACAGTTGGATTACTTTTTCAAACAAAATATTGATGGTAAGGTTATCATTAAATTAGATTCCCTATTAACAATGTTTAAGAAAACTGGCGGTAGTGAAACTTATGAAACATGTATTAAGGTTTTATCTCATTTGATTGGTGAACAATTTCAATCGGGTCTTGATTTTACTGTTATCGCATTGCCAATCACTACTAATGGATCGGTTAAAACCAAGAGATCGCCTGTGTCTAGTGTCGATCCTAGTGCCTCATTATTTTCCTCTAGTAAAAATGGTTGTTTCACTTCAAAGGAATTATGTTTAGATTCTACTGATTCATGTTCATCACACGGATCATGTTCCAATGTGAGTGGATGTTGGAGCTGTGTTTGTTCTTCAACAGTGGATGACAAGCAAACCACCTATTGGACCGGTTCCAGTTGTGAAAAGGTTGATTACTCTTCTCAATTCCATTTATTGTTTTGGACTTCACTCATGATAGTGTTAGCTGTTGTTTCTGGTGTTAAATTGATGTATAACGCTGGTGAGGAATCAATGCCAGGTGTTCTTGTTGCTGCTACTGTTCAAACCAAAAAAACTAACTAGTTCTGTTTAATCATTTATTTACTTCAATAAATTAAAGCCCTTGAAGATAATAGTAAAGTGAATCACATATCCAGTAAGTAGGAAACGAAGAATAAGCAAGGAAAAAAATTCTCACAAAAGGCCCTAGAGGAATAATGTACCATATTACAGTAATTCTACATTTGGTTTAATGTGTCTATCAATTATTTAGATGACAAGCAAGTAAAAGATGGAATAAAAAGATGTACGAACCCACCGGCCCGCAAACAAGCATAATGCACTTGAATGGAGGGCACTAAGACGGTTCTGGAGTAATCAGCCCCGATTAATCTCTCCTCGGTAATAATAATAGACGCCCCCAACTCTGTAAGTAGGCAGAAAGGAGGCAACACGATGAGGTTTGCCGCACGATTAAGAAAAGGAAGAAGTTGAAAAGTTTTTAAAAGGGGAGGGGGCCCAGGCTCCTTTTATACTTTTTTTTTTTTTTTCGCCTCACTGAGTTTGTTGATTATAGGGAAGATAAAGAAAGGGTTTATAAAAGAATGAGCATTGAGGTTATTGTAAGATACGTTGATGGCCATAAGGAAACCAAAAAGGTTGTTGAAAGTGCAACAGTGAGGGTTCTTCGAACTCTGATTAGAAAGGAAAGACCCGAACTTCAAAGCAAGAGACTTAAACTGTTGGCAAATGGTAGAGTTATTACCAACAACACCAGGTTGTCAGGCGGTCCTCGTGTATTCATTGATTGTATCATTGGGGGGGAACTTAGTGAAGAGGAACTTGCCTTAGAAGATGGTATGGATGTACAACCAGAGAGGTCAACAACTGAACAAAGAGGGTTTGATCGTTTACTGAGTCAAGGTTTCAGTGATGGTGAAGTGAATGATCTACGTCGTCAATTCATTGCACTACATGGTGGTGAAACACAAGACACTAGAGAGATGGAGGAAGCTTGGATGGATTCTAGTGTTGGAGAACCTCCAAATAATACCATGCCCGTTTCTACAACTTCAAATGGCGAATGGGGGTTTCTAATTGGTGTTTTAGCAGGATTTTGTTTGGGAGGGTTGTCTCTGATCCTTATTCATTTACAAGTTGGAGGTGTATTCTCAAAGAAGCACCAGATGGCCATTGTTTGTGGAGCGTGTATCAATTTGGCTTTTTCATTACTACTCGTTTGGTCTTGATTTTTCAACATTTCGGAAATATGTTCGGATTTGGTAAAAAGACCCCCTCCAAGCCTGTTTGGCAAGTGAAAAGTGATGAGGAATTGGTCAAGAGGGTCTTTGGTACTCCAGTGACGGAACCCTTGGAGGCTTTGAAATTACAAGATGTGGACGAGTCCCATTTGGGTGATTACAATAATGTTTTGAATCATTTCAAAAATTCCAAAAAGTTCCCAATAACTGAATCTGGGGGTGAAGAATCTCAATGGGAACCACTCATTGATGAAGAAAGGTCATGGTTAAGTAAGGAATGTATCCTACGTTACCTTAGAGCATGTAATTGGGATACAGCTAAAACTATTGAAAGAATTACTAATTCCATTGGTTGGAGAAGAGAATTCGGTATAGCTGGTGGTAAATACACTACCGTCACTTCTGATCTTGTTAAAGAAGAAAATGAAACTGGTAAACAACAAATTTTTGGTTATGATTCACATCATAGACCATGTTTGATTTTGATGACAGGACGTCAAAACACCGCACCAAGTGATAGACAAATTCAACATTTAATTTATATGTTAGAACGTTCAATTGATTTTATGCCTCAAGGCCAAGATAAGTTATGTTTATGTGTTGAATTTAAAAAATACCCCGAATCTTGTCCATATGAATCAATGATTCCACCTGTTGGAGTTGGGAAACAAGTTTTACGTATTCTTCAATATCATTACCCAGAAAGATTAGGAAGAGCAATGTTTATTAATATGCCTACATTGGCTAACATCTTTTTAAAACTTTGTTGGCCTTTTGTTGATCCATACACTAAACAAAAATGTAAATTTAATGAACCATTTAATGACTATGTTGATCCAAAGATGCTTGCTTATAACTTTGGTGGTGATGTCAATTTTGAATATGATCATGCTGAATATTGGGATGATTTTGTTGGTCATGCTCAAAGGAAAAGAAAACTATGGATGAAAAATTATCACAAATTAGGAGGTGAGATTGGGTTAAGTGAATGGGATCTTAGAGAAGGAGAAGATTCCATTTAAACGCATTTATGGTATTCATTCATTATTTTATTTGGGCTATCTTAGAATTTCACATTAAATGTACTTTTTTTAAGATTTATACAAAATACAGACTATCTTAACGTCTCATTAACAAATACAAATTCTCTTGCTTCAAATTAGCCAAAGCTCTAAATTCACCCTCTAAACAAAGCAAAAGACCACCAAAGGAAACATAAACTTGAACATTATCACTTCCTGTTTCTAAAAATTTATAAACGGTTCCATGCATCACGTAGTCATAATCATCCATAAGAGATCTTTCTCCTGCTTTAGGTCTCCAACTAGATGGTGTATCATCCAAAGAGAGGGACTTGGCCAATGTTAAAGTAAAAGTTTCACCTTCTGATAATGGGAAAAGTTCACTGTTAATGTCTAAAGTGAGCTTAGTTTGTTGTGATGAAGTGGAAGAAGCAACAAGACGTGCAACACGGTCATATTTACCTGTGTCAAGATTGTCAACTGTGAAAATATCGTCAAATAAAGTGGTGGACATTCCTTTAAATAGAGAAGAAGATGGAGAAGAAGAAAAAAAAATTTCACAATTACGTTAAGATATTGTTGATATTATCGTTTCATAGTGAAATTATAACCCTCAATGGTATTAAACATCGATGATGAGTCTGAAGTAGACCAATTCGATCTTGACGTTGAAGGGGGGAGGAATTATAGAAGGTTAGGTGAAAGAGAGAGCTTAATCGATAAGTTAACTAGAGCTTTGCATAAAATGTATCTTCTGGCAGTAAAGTTCCACTTGGGCAAAATAATAACAACTGGAGCAGGACTTGTTACCGCTGCTTTGTTTTTGACTGTCTTCATCACCTTTTTAACGGACTCTGGAGCCCCAACTAGTGATCAAAATGACAGTTCCTTAATGAAAATGGACTTAGATGGTCTGTTTGGCGGAGCTTTTTACTTTCAAAACGAACAAATTAAGTTCTTCAACGTGGAATTACCAAAGGATAACGAATTAATTAAAAGAGATGATTTATCTCAAAATGAAGATGATGTAGTTGACAAAGATAACCATGACAGTGATAGTGAGGATGATAGTGATAGTGAAGATGAGAATAATGATAATGATAATGATAATGATGATGATGATGATGATGGATTTTATTTGAAACAAGAGGGTAACAATATTTATCTCCTTAAATCATCTCAAAGTGATTATAAAAACCATATTATCGACCTTTCACAATTGACTTATGATAGTTTTGAAATCAACCCATCTTTAGTTGATATTACCTCAGATTTAAGTAAACTAATTGTTGCTTCAGAAGTTACCCCACAATGGAGACACTCTTCCAGTGGTGTTTATTGGTTAGTTGACAGGGTCACGCGTGAAGTGGAACCTGTTTATACCATTGATGAGTCTCCAGTGTCTCTTTATTATGCAAAATTCACTCCAAACAATGATATCTACTTCAACTATAAGGGGAACATATTTTTAAAAAGCACTAATTCTGGTACGGTGAAACAGATTACCAATGATAGTGATAATTCTGTTATCTTTAATGGTAAACCTGATTGGGTTTATGAAGAGGAAGTCTTGGGTTCCGATAGAGCAATTTGGTTTTCGCCAGATGGTCAAAAATTGGCTTTCATTAGATGGGACGAATCGTATGTGCCTATTTACAATTTAGAATTCTTTAAATCTCAGGAATATCCGGATGTGACACCTCTTAAATATCCAAAAGTGGGTTATCCTAACCCAATTGTGTCCTTGCATGTTTATAACATTCAAACTTCTGAAATGACTGATGTTAAACAGCCATGGGAACTTGACAAAGATTTACAACAGCTTGGTGAAGAATTTATTATCTATGAAGCTGCATGGTTGAATAACAATCATTTGATTTTCAAAACTACTGATAGGGCATCTCAACTTCTTAATGTCAACTACTATGATACAGATTCCAGAAGCTCAACCCTTGTGCGTTCATTAGATACCAATAAGTCATATGGTGGGTGGTATAAAAACAATGGGAAACTTCTGGTTTTACCAGACAATAAGGGGTTTGTTGATTCTATAGTTGTTGAAGGTCATGACCATTTAGCTTATTACAAAACAGCAGATGATTTGGATCCAACTTTATTATCATCTGGTGAATGGGATGTCATTGATGGTGCTCTTGGATTCAATGGTGATGAGGTTTACTTTGTGGGGACACATGGCAACTCTATGCAAAGACAAATCTATAAATCCAGTTTAGAATCTTCTACCTTGACTGCATTGACCGATTTGAACTCTATCCACAGTTATTCTATTGATATTTCTTCTGGTGGATCTTGGGCCGTTATTAAATATAATGGGCCAGAATTACCTACCCAAAAACTGGTTAATCTGAAAAAGTACATGACAGAAAGTGGATATTATTCTAGTTTGCCTGACATGAGCACTGCTAAGGATTTAGATGAACGTTTACAATCGTATGCTGTTCCCTCTAAGAATTATATTGAAATTCAATTAGACGATGTTACCATTGATGTTATTGAAATTAAGCCAGCTAATTTCAATCCCAAGAAAGAGTATCCTCTATTGGTTTCTGTGTATGGGGGACCAGGCTCTCAAAAGGTTAGTTGTGATTTTAACTACGGATTTGACGAAATCGTGGCATCCTCTCTTGATGCTATTGTTTTATATATTGATCCAAGGGGTACCGGTGGTCGTGGATGGAAATATCAGTCATGGGCCAGATACCGTATTGGTTACTGGGAACCAAGAGATATTGTTTCGGCTACCGAAAATTATGCCAACGAAAGAGATTACATTAATGTTAAAAAGATTGCTCTTTGGGGGTGGTCATATGGTGGGTTTACCACTTTGAAGACTCTTGAGTATGATGCAGGTAGAGTTTTTAGTTACGGTATGGCTGTTGCTCCGGTTACTAATTGGGCCCTATATGACTCCATTTATACTGAGCGTTATATGGGCACAATTCATGATAATCCAGAGGGTTATGATGAGGCCATGATTTCTCAATACACCAATTTTGCAAATTTGAATAGATTTTTGATCATCCATGGTACTGGTGATGACAATGTTCATTATCAAAACACGTTGCAATTACTAAACTCATTTGATCTCAATAATATTGGTAATTATGATATGCACGTCTACCCAGATAGTGATCATTCCATCCACTATGATAATGCAAATCCAATGGTCTATGAAAGATTATTTAGCTGGTTGAAAAGATCATTTGAGGAGTGAACAAATATGTAATGAAGATCAACTTTATTCACGCGTATTAGAGTAGTGGATCTAACTCTTTTGAAAAAACATTTAACAATTATATAACATTAAATTTATTTACGATATAGACATTAAAATGAAAGAAATAACATCAATTAATCTATATCAATACAAAAATATGAGACCCCTTTTCATATTTAAGGCCGTGATTGATTAACAGTTCCACAGTGCTTACAAGTTTTGAGATCCAAATTAGAATCAAATTCGTCAATAGCAGCTTTAACTTGTGTACCCAAATCTTCACAATAAAAGCTAGTAGTGTGACATTCTTTCTTGCATTGCTTACAATACCATCTCATTTGATCCAAAACGCCCGCTGGTCTATCTTGTTCTAAAACAATCCCTACAGTATTTGCAAATCTCACTGGTGAATGAGGGGTGTTTCCCGGCAAAAGAAATGACTCCCCTTCCTTGATTGGGATGTCTCTGAATTCACCATCATCAACAACTTTCAATAACATATCACCCTTGTATTGATAAAACCATTCGGGAGTTTGATTAATATGATAATCCGTTCTTTCATTCGGACCTCCCACAATCATCACTGTGAAACCGCCTCTTTGAAGGCAAAAATTGTTCACTGGTGGTTGTAACATATGCTCATTTTCTTTGACCCATTGGGTGATATTGATTGGTGATGCTAACATTTCAATGTCTAGAAAGAAAGTGGTCATATAATTAAAAATATCAAAAAAACTGCTTAGCAATTCACTTCTTGGACCATTGTTTGAGTCATTAAAGAAGGTAACTCCTACAAAAAATTTTTGCTTACTTATACATAATCTTTAATCAAAATAACAGTTATTGAATGATATATATTAAGTAGGGTAGTATTCAAAAATAAACGTTCATTAGCCGAAATATTTGTCATAACCGGTAAGAACAAATCTAAACTTCACATCACCCTTTTCCATTCTCTTCCAAGCCTCAGTGACATTTGCTTCGTTAATGTCAAGAGTTTCAATCATTGGTTTAATGTTGTGTTCAGATGCCAACTTTAACATATATTCAATTTCTTTCGGAGATCCGATTGGAGAACCACCAATTGAAGATGCGCCTCTTAACAACTTAAAAGGAGCAACTGTTAGCATTTCATCTGCAGGAGGTGCAGTAATATAAATTAATTGGCTATCTGGCCTCAATAAATCAAGAATCTTGTCGATTGACCCCTCACTGAATGAAGAACCTGTATTGACAATCAGATCAAGTGAATCGTAATTCTTTTCATTGAAGTTTTCCTCATTAGTAGCAATAAAATGATCAGCACCCAAATCTAAAGCCAATTGCTTCTTAGCATCGGTTCTGGAAATAGCTGTGACCTCAGCACCTAAAGCCTTAGCAAACATAATAGTCATATGACCAATACCACCAATCCCGCTAACACCAACTTTAGTCCCCTTAGTAACTTTAGCTGTTAACAGTGGTCTCAATCCTGTCATACCACCACAAAGAAGTGGAGCAACATCGACGGAACTTAGATTATCTGGAATCATAAAAGCGAATTTGGAGTTAAGTCTGATGTGTGAAGCATAACCACCCTGGGTATGTATACCGGTCTCTGGATAAGTTCCTAAGTAAACGCCGACCTTCTTTCTACAGACATTTTCATAATCGTGTTCACATCTGTAACATTCCCCACAAGAATCGCATTGTGCACCAACACCAACTCTGTCACCAACCTTAAATCTTGCTGTTGGACCAGCATTCACAACGTAACCAACAATTTCATGACCAACAGCTAATGGAACATATGGTTTGCCCCAGTTACCATTAGCAGCATGAATATCAGAACCACAAATACCACAAGCTTCGATCTTAATATCGATATCTGAATCTCTTAATGCTTGGGGCTCATAAGTGAAAGCCTTAGCTTCTGGCCAATTTTCAAAATCTTGAACTCCAATAGCTTTAATTTCAGTGATTGTAGTGGCGGACATAACTAATTAATTTTATGATATGGTAGGAAGAAAATGTGCTTTTCAAAAGAGATCATTGATTTCTAATCAATCTCGGATCTAAACTTTTAAAAAATCTATTTTAATTACGATGCATAAACCGAACCTAGCTCTATGCGATGCTCTTGACCATTTGGCTATTTGATGCAAAAAAGATTTGAAAACTAACTGCATTTTGGTTTGGCTTTTTACAGATGCAAAAACAATCAGACGACAGACGTCTCAAATTTTGATATGATAGCGGACCATGTTGCCACCATAACCATTTCTTCTTGGTAGCTTGATGTTTTTTTAGGAGCAAGTGAAGAGAGCTTTCAACTATTTAAGGCATTTCTTGCTACTACATATACTTACAGTTATACATGTGCCTATGACGTCATAATTTAATTAGACACTGATGCTGTTATATTTGATAAAGTATGGATCCAGTAGAAACCAGTAAACAGTTTGTAGTGATTAAGTTTATTATATTTTCTATATATTGAATGAAGATGAATTTTACAAAAGTTTGACATGCTTAATTACCAAAGTACTTATCATAACCAGTAAGAACAAATCTGAACTTCACATCACCCTTTTCCATTCTCTTCCAAGCCTCAGTGACATTTTCTTCATTAATATCAAGAGTTTCAATCATTGGTTTAATGTTGTGTTCAGATGCCACCTTTAACATATATTCAATATCATCTGGAGATCCAATAATAGAACCACCAACGGAAACAGCATTAAATAACATTGGGAATGGTGGGAGGACCAATTGTTCAGTATTTGGTGGAGCAGTAATAAAAGTCATGTTACCATATGGCTTCAAAAGGTTCAAAATGCTATCAATAGAACCTTGGGAGAAAGAAGAACCAGTGTTGACAATCAAATCAAGAGAGTCAAAGTACTTATCTGGGAAACCTTCTTCATTAGTGGCAATGAAATGATCAGCACCCAAATCTAAAGCCAATTGCTTCTTAGCATCAGTTCTAGAAATAGCTGTGACCTCAGCACCTAAAGCCTTGGCAAACATAATAGTCATATGACCAATACCACCAATACCATTGACACCAACCTTGGTACCCTTTTTAACACCATAAGTCAAAAGAGGTCTAAAACCAGTAACACCACCACAAAGCAATGGAGCAACATCAATGGAATCCATGTTATCTGGAATCTTGAAGGCAAATTGAGAGTTGACTCTAATGTGAGAAGCGTAACCACCTTGAGTTGGTGTATTAGTTTCAGGATAAAAACTCATATAAGTACCGATGTTCTTTCTACAAGTGTTTTGAGCGTGGGTATCACATCTGTAACAATCACCACAAGAATCACATTGGGCACCAACACCAACCCTGTCACCAATCTTAAATCTTGCTGTTGGACCAGCATTCACAACGTGACCAACAATTTCGTGACCAACTGCAAGAGGAGCGTAAGGTCTACCCCAGTCACCATTAACAGCGTGGATATCAGAACCACAAACACCACAAGCTTCAATCTTAATATCGACATCGGCATCTCTTAATGCTTGAGGCTTGTAAGTGAAAGCCTTGGCTTCTTGCCAGGTTTCAAAATCAGTGACACCAATAGCTTTGATTTCGGTAATAGGAGTGGTAGACATGTTTATTTGTTTCTACTTACATTTAGCATCTTGATCAGCTTTACCAACTGTCTTTCCACATCTATTTATGCATCCTCGGAGCACCCGTTTATTTCCGAGCTGACAAAAAAAGAGAAAAAAATCTCGGATTTTCAAGGGTTCATGCGGATAGTTTCTTTTTTTTTGGAGGCAAGGCATTCAGTGGTACCATTAATGGCAGCGGATGCTGATCTAAACAAACACATCACCTAATGCCTCCCTACTGTTATATTTAAAGACTTTATAGTATTGGTATCTTGATGATTTAATAAGTAATTGGGAAAGTACACTTTGTAATGGATATTTTTCAATATGGAGTTCTCTTTATAATGCTAAAAAAAGGGCCATTTCATCCACTTTTTTCTCCCATCAAGCCTTACAGACGTTGCTTTACTCTCTTGCTTGGCGTTTTGGTTTCCTTCTAAAATACACCAACTATGTGCTTGAGTTACGTCGTACCATGCCATCATTTTTGTTGCTCAGTTTTAAGCAATAACCTAATCCACTGACGTAATGAGGCTTTGAGATCGGGCGCAGTCCAGTAAAAAAAGGCAATGATGATGATAGAAATCCATGGAAAAGGGATTACAAATAGAAAATTTTAGGGCGTGGCTTTTAGAAGGATTCTTGAAAATAAAATTAGATTCATGGTTTGTCATCACAGCATAAAAAAGCAGATAAACATTTGTAATTGATAGCAAAAGCCATGAAATTACATTACATTTCCCTAGCTTTTTCAAGGCATTTCTAAAAACCTTACTTTATTTATTCTAAAATCTTTCCTTTAAGTTTTAGGTGCTTTGCTTCCGTTTATTTCCGCTTTTAATTTTGTTTCGTGTTGAATGTTTCTAGAAACTGAGATGCTCGTAATTACGAGGTTGAAATTATATAAATTGAAGCTCAGTCCCCATATTGAGATCCCGTTTACACCTTAGGGGACATTGACAATCAGATAATTGAAAATGTCCTCTACCATTGCTAATACTCCTATTACCGAAATTAAAGCCGTTGGTGTCACAAACTTTGATAAATTTCCCGAAGCCAATGCTTTTACTTACAAGCCTCAAGCATTGAGAGATAGTGATGTTGACATTAAGATTGAAGCTTGTGGTATTTGTGGTTCAGATATTCATGCTGCTAAGGGTGATTGGGGTAAACCTTATGTTCCATTAGCTGTTGGTCATGAAATTGTTGGTTACGTTGTGAATGCTGGTCCAACAGCAAGATTTAAGGTTGGTGACAGAGTTGGTGTTGGTGCACAATGTGATTCTTGTGGTGAATGCTACAGATGCAAGCATGAGACTCTTCAATTTTGCAAAAACGGAGTCCTTACTTATGGCAGTGTTTACCCTGAAACGAACACTCCAGCTCAGGGTGGTTACGCTTCTCACATTAGAGTCAACTCTCAATTTGCCTTCAAGATTCCAGATAACATGGATTCCGTTGATGTTGCTCCATTGCTTTGTGGTGGTATTACTGGTTTTAGACCTCTGTTGGATTACGGTGTTAAAAAGGGTACCAAGGTTGGTGTCAATGGTATTGGTGGTATTGGTCATATGACTATTATGTTTGCTAAGGCTTTAGGTGCTGAGGTCACAGCTATTTCTAGAACCGATGCTAAGAAACAATTGGCTTTAGATTTGGGTGCTGATCATTTCATTGCCACTAATGAAGAAGGTTTCCCAGATAAATATGCTGATTCCCTTGAGTTAATTGTCAATACAGGGTCTTCATTTTCTGAAGGATCAATTGATGGTATCTTGGGTCTTTTGAAGCCACGGGGTAAAATGACGTTTATTACTGCTCCACCATTAAGTGAAAAATTGGTTTTGACACCATTCCAATTGTTGTTTAATTCTCTTTCTGTCGGTGGTTCTGTTACTGGATCCCCAGAAGATATTGAATATATGCTAAAGTTGGCATCTGAAAACAACATTAAACCAATGATTGAAACTCTTGACATTAACGAAGAAAATGTCACTGAGGCTTGGAAGAGAATGGAAAAGGGTGATGTGAAGTTCAGATTTGTTCTTACTGGTTATGATAAGTACTTTGGCAATTAGCTATGGATATTTTATATGTTAATGATTTTTTAATGATTTTATGAACTGTTCTTTGGCTGAACATCTACTTTGGTCTTAGTTGTAACAATTTCAACTCCCCAATACTTATTGTAAAACCCGATGATAAACAGAATTTCAATTAGGATAAGAAACGTGGCAATCAATTGAATTCTTCATGTAACTCTCTTTACACACCCCATTTATTCTGAAAATGTTTCTTTTAATTCTAACATTTTTTCAGCCCATGAGCCTTCCTTAATTTAATTAGTGGTGATAATGATAAAGTACAGCCATGTAATTTGGTTTGGTTTCTTTGTATATACAGATATAGCTAGATAATACTTATTAATTCTTATCACTGATAAAATGTTGACATCTTCCTCATTGACGTGCGCATAACGTAAAAAGTATTAAGATTCCCTGTCCAGTCTTTTTTACACTTAAATAACTCATATATCGTTAAATAAAACGTTACAGATGGGAAGCACGAACTTGAGTGGTATCATTGCGGGTGCTAACCCTCTTGAATACTCTTCATCGTCTCCTTTTACTATCTTTTTTTTTCAGGCTGTGGTCATTATCACAATTTCTCAAATGCTTTTCTATCCTTTATCAAAACTTAAACAACCCAGGGTTATTGCCGAAGTGCTAACAGGTATCATTTTGGGTAAAACCGCTCTTGGAAGGATTCCTAATTTTACAAATACCGTGTTCCCAACCGCATCTATTCCTGGTTTGACATTAGCTGCGAATATTGGTATTTGTTTCTTATTATTCATGGTTGGTTGTGAAGTAGATGTTGGATATATTAAAAAACATTTAGTGACCGCTTTAGGTGTGGGTATCTTCAATATGGCTGTGCCATTTGCTTTAGGATGTGGTCTGGCAGTGGGTCTTTGGAAGGATTATAGAGTAGATGCAGCAGATTTACCTAAAATAGAATTTACAACGTTCATGGTCTTTATTGCAGTGGCCATGTGTATCACTGCATTCCCTGTTCTTGTTAGAATTCTTACTGAATTAAGATTGGTGAAGGATAGGGTTGGGGTTGTCGTTTTAGCTGCTGGTATCACGAATGATCTTATGGGATGGATTTTATTAGCCTTGAGTATTACGTTAGCCAACTCTACTAATTCTGCAATTACCGGCTATATTGTGTTGGTAATTATTGGATGGTGTTTATTTGTGGTTTATCCTGTAAGATACATATTAAGATATGTTTTAATTAACTGGTTACATGATGTTGACAATGTTCATGGCCCATCCAGGTTGGCAATGTTGATTGTTTTGATCTTCATGATATGTTCGGCATTTTTCACTGATATCATTGGTGTCCATCCTATCTTTGGTGCTTTCATAGTGGGAACAATTGTCCCACGTGAAAACGATTACGTTGTTAAATTCACCTCTAGGATAGAAGATTTAGTCAATATTATCTTTGTTCCTCTTTATTTTGGTATTGCTGGTCTTAATGCAGATTTAGGTTCATTGAATAAAGGTCTCGATTGGGGGTGGACTTTTGGACTTATTGGCGTGGCGATGTTTGGTAAAGTTTTGGGTGGCGTGGTTGCTGCAAAGGTTCTTGGACTCTACTGGAGAGAAAGTTTCACTGTGGGCATTTTAATGTCATGTAAAGGTATTGTTGAAATTGTGGTTTTACAAACTGGTCTTACATCTAAAATAATTACACAAAAAACATACTCAATGTTCATTTTGATGGCCCTTATTACAACCTTTTTAACAACTCCATTAACACTATGGTGTTACCCAGAGAAATACAGAGAAGAAGTTCAACAAAAGGAGAAGGCTAAAAATGAAAAGAAGATGGATCCAAAGGTTAGAGAATCGTTAACCACTTATAACGATCTAAATGTTGAAAAGGTTGTTATTTGTGTTGATACAATGGATAGTGTTTCGAACAACTTGCTGTTATTAGATCTTTTGATGGATTCTTCTGATATTGGTGTTCATGCAATCAATATTAAGGAATTAACAGAAAGAACTGCTGATCTTCTACATGCTTCGATGATTCATGAGTCTAATAATGAAACTGATTTTAATTCAATCAATTCAATTTTGTCCATTATTAAGATTTTTTCTCATACGAATAAATTGAGCTTTACATCTGAAATTCAATATTGTTTGCCTGAAAATAGAGTTCAGTCTTTACTAGATAGTTCTTCATTGAATATTTCCAGTTTGATGATTTTAACGATGACAACAATGGAATATACTCCTGAATTATTTTTGGAATTGACTAAGGAATTAGAACCGAATTCATATCCTAAAGCTTTATTCATTAATAACAATAGTATCAAATTACAAGAAATTGGTTTCCATATTAGATCTATTGTGGTCCTTATAACTAATGATGAACTTGATCACGCTGACTTATTATCACTGAAATTGTTTTCAATGTTTATTAATCATAATGAAGTTCAAATGGGTACTATTGTTTTACAGAATATTGATGAAAATTCGCC
Organism: Saturnispora diversa; assembly: GCA_030560905.1. NCBI lineage: Eukaryota > Fungi > Ascomycota > Pichiomycetes > Pichiales > Pichiaceae > Saturnispora > Saturnispora diversa. The sequence continues at coordinate 32,345 of JAKTWH010000021.1, forward strand.
AATGTTTACTTTGCTTTCTAAACAAGTTTCTACTATGAATGAACAGGCCGGTTATGATTGTGTTCAATTAGATATAAAGGGCACCCATGGCGGTGATGATTTAACATTGAAAGATTATGTCAGCCTGTGGGACACTGCAACTGCACATCTTGATCAATTGACGCTAGTTAATGTTAAGGATAAAGAAATCATTAATGAGTTGGTTCTAAAGGAGGAAAAGGTGATGGTTATTTTTTAATTTAGCTTTATATTTTGTACCAATAATTAAACTATCAAATCCTCTGTTTAAAAAATAGTAAAATGAAGCAAAATAAATTCAGTCTTTGAATGTGCAAACAACCTTCCCAACAGCTTGGCCGGTGGCCATTCTATCAATTGCGTCAATATATTGCGTTCTAGCATCATACTGAGAATCAATAACGACGTTTAATTTCTTCTCTTTCCATAACTTGTCAATAACTGGACCAAAATCAGGGTTTCTATGCAACGTAAGGAATTGGAATTTAGCATTCGACCCCCACCATTTTGATTTTTTACCAAATTTAAATGCTTCCCAGCTTGGTAACAGGTCTTTTAAACTAATATCCTTGTAATTCTTAGTGGTTAACCCCGCTAATACCACATATACACCTTTATCTGATCTACCCTTGACAATATCATCACTATGAGGAAAAATTGTTTGATCCCTAACAGTATCCACAATTAAATCAAACTTACCTTCTTGTTGCACGTGTTCTAAGATTGAACCAATCTTGTTATCATCAGTGTAATCGATCACTTTATCAGCACCGTAAGACTCAACTCTTTGAAGGGATTTTGTGGAACATGTGGCAACAACTTTCGCAGCATTAAAATAATGTTTTGCTAATTGAATGGTATATAAACCTACAGAGGTACCACCACCAACAACTAAAATGCTTTTGTTTGCTAAATTAGAATGTTCCTTTAATGCTTGAAATGCAGTAGATGAAACAATACCAAGAGAAGCAGCCTCAGAAAAGGACATTCCATCAGGAACCTTTTCTAAAAAGAGAGCCTTCTTTTCATTCACTGGGATATATTCACTGAATGACCCAATCGCTTTACCAGGTTCACAAATTGAACCAAAAATTTCATCACCAACTTGAAATTGAGATTTACGCCCTCTTTGAACAACGACACCTGCAAAATCACAACCAATACCCTTTGAAAAGTTTCTCCAAAACATTGATGACAATCCATAAATTAATGTATCAACAGAACTAACAGAAACTGCCTTTGTTTGGACTAAAACTTCATGAGCACCTATCTCAGTGTCAATATCCACAGCATTATAATTTAATGGAGTTGAGTAGCTGCAATATTGCAAGGTATTAAACATATATTTGTTTCCAATGATAGTAGGTAAGGACATTTTTATTAATCAATAGGTTGAGAAATAATTAATTTGACAGCATTAAGGGCACCATATTCCATCCATTTATATGAAAAATGTGCATTAAATCCGCACAGGCGTAATCCCCGTCGACACTTTAAAGCCGGTGAAAAAATCTTATCCACGAGCAACTCTGTAATATTTTGCATGAAATGAACTTTGGTCAAATGGGACTAACTGATGTTCCACAGTTTCATTTCTCCTTTCTCCTAATCTTACTGCCTCATAATTTAAATTTATTGTCTGAATGCCGCAATAATAAATTAATCACTACTGTGTTTGTTCTCTCAGCATAGCTGCCTACCACAAAATAGAAATCCTCCTCTAATATTAAAATTACAACTTAGCTGGAGATTGCTATTGCAATTACCTCCTATCTGCTATTTCAATTCCCTATTAAAGTAACCATGTTTCTTTTCTTTTCTTTCTTGTTTTCCTTTAGGACTCTAAAACGAAATTTTTAAATGCTTAGCAAAAATTATACAGCTCCAGATCCATTCAAACATACTGATCGCTTATACTTCGGCAATCAAAGAGAAATTTATAATTGATTTGTCCATATTCGAATACTCAGTGATGTTTCATGTATTTGATATATAGAGCGTTTCATGAAAGATAATTATGGACTTCTTTTTCCTCTTTCTATATATCTAAATATGTGTTATAGTGCCCTCTAAGACTAATCTATAATAAAAGCTCATTTTCTTCATTAAAAGCCACAAGAACTTTTTCAAAGTCCAAGATTATGGAATGAAAATTTTCAATGATTCCCTTATCATTTTGGATTTTCTTTAAAACGTCAATATACCCAAAACTGAACTCATCATCAAACGTTCCATCTTCTTTAACCCACCAAACATGATTTTGGCCCCCCATAAAGGCAGATCTTTCTACCTGGCGCAATTCATTATATTTCTTAATATTTTTAATTTCATTATGTGGATTGAAAAGGGATCGTAGTTTATTATTCACTGACTTTGATGATTCAAATCTCACCAATGCTTTCAAAACTTTCATTTCAATTCCTCCGTCGCCAATACTTGAATTCCTAAGAAAGTTTATGGTATTATTTAATCGTTTATGAATACTCCCCATGCTCTCATGGGATTTTCCCATTAACTTTTCGTATCTAACATTATAATTTTGTCTAAATCGAATTTTGGCAATGTCTGACACTTGATGAGAAATGGGCCCCATTTTATTAATGACTCTCATTAAATTACGATAATCATTAGCTAATAATCGTCTCTCCATCATAAGTTACACTAAGTTAAGAATGACTCTCTTCACGCCCATGAATAAGAATATTCTAGAAGGTGCTATTCACCTTCACTGCACAGGTAAAAAAATCTCAATCTCCTTTTTTTTTTTTGTTTGCCCCTCCCTGTTACCTTAATCAATCTCTTTTCTTACACTCTACTTCAATTCAAAGATGACTACTGAATTACCTGAATTACCTCCAATTGTTGATGGAAAGTTCCAATTTAAAGCATTAAAATACGCAAACTATTCCACAACTCCCTCTTATGAAACTGTGGAATATCCAACTGAATTAACAAGCACTCAAGTTTTAGTTAAAACTAAAGCCACCTCTGTTAATCCCGTTGATGTTCTTCTGAAAGCTTTGTCTTATACCTATTTAGGTTCCACTTCAAAGGGGTTTGGTGGTGACTTTGCTGGTATTGTTCTTAAGGTTGGTAATGAGTCCAAATTTAAAGTTGGTGATAGAATATTTGGTGATGTTCTTGCTCCAATGACTTCATTGGGTTCATTTGGTGAGTACATTTTATTTGATGAAAAGAAGGCCATTCTTGCTGATAAAATTCCTGAAGGTATGTCCTTTGCTCAAGCTGGATCCTTGCCAATTGCTTGTTGTACTGCTTTACAAGCTTTAAAGGAACATAATAACAATTTAGAGGGCAAAAATGTTCTTGTTTTAGGTGCTGGTACCTCTGTTGGGTCATATGGTGTTCAATTTGCTAAGCATCATTTCCATGCAGCCAATGTTGTTGCAACTTGTTCCTCTCATTCAGCTGAAAGAGTTAAATCTTATGGTGCTGATTTTATTATCGATTACACCAAGGGGGAAACTTCAAAGGTGAATCAAGTCTTAGAATTTGTTAAGGAACATGGTAAATTTGACATCATTTTAGATACTGTGAGAGATTCATCATTTTTTTATTATTCAACTTCTATTTTACATGGTGCAAATAAGGGTGGGGTTTATTCACTCATTAGTGGATCAACAGTTATTGATTATGAAAATGTGAGATTTTGTAATCTTTTACCATCCTTCTCATCTATTAAATATAAAATTAGAGGTTTACTTTCTGGTGAAATTGCAAGATTTGTTACTATTTTATTACATAACAATGCAGATTTTGCTCCTATTGTTAACGAATTATTCCAAGCTGGTAAATTTCAATTGATTATTGATTCTGAATATGATGGGTTAACTCAATATGAAGAAGCTATTAAAAAGGTTGCCGCTAGTAAAGCTAAGGGTAAAGTTGTTTGTTTATTTTAAAGTGAAATTTGTTCCTTTTTTATTCTTTTATTTTACACTTTGATTAATTAATTGATTACATTCGTGCTATTTAAGAAATGATTTAAATGAAATTCTAATTTAAAAAAAAAAGCTATTGCAGCTGCATCAAGCAAAGCAAATAAAATATAGAAGTAAATTAAAAATAAATGTAATATCGCAAACGTTTATCACCAACCTAATGAACTTTTAACATTGATTGGCGCAGAAATTTCAGGAACATATTTACCACGTTCAACAGAATCTCTATCTCTTGAATTAATACTGAACCTTTGTAAAAATGATTCTCTCTTGGAATTGGCTTCTTCTCCTTCCACTTCGTCGTCATTGCCAGTAGATTTTTCACTAACATATTCATATTCTGAATCAGCAGATGATGATGCAATTGATGCATCTGATGAATCTAATCTAATCAAATTTCTCATTGCTTTCCGTCTAGCATTTCTTCTTCTCTTCCAAAGAATGAAAACAAATAAACCACTGGCATAAAGGACAATACCCGCAACAACACCCACAACAATACCAGCAATTTCCTTCTTTGATTTCTTAGAACCAGAAGTAGAAATATTGGCTGATAAAGATGAACCATCAATGGATCCTAATCTTTGTGCAATGGCATCAATATCATCACTGTCATCTAAAGATGAATCTTCAGAAGCAGAATCACTACCACTGGATTCCATATCTAAAACAGCTAAAATATTATCGGATGAACTTGAACCACTTAAAATGGAACTTGAAACTAATCCCTCAATAGGAACTCTTGAATCAATTAATTGAGCCAACGAATTCTCAGATGCATCAGAATTTGAATAAAACGTTGAATTAGTGTCTAAGATTAATTCTTGAAGTTTAGTAACTTGACTTTCATCAAAGGAAACCTCAGCAACTGTAATAATATAATCAACATAAGGAGCTGAAAATGGTATTAATTGAATCACTTTAACATCATCAGAAGACATACTATCAAATGGGAAAGATAAAATACCTGGTAAATATTCAAATATTTGTGCCGATGAAATTGAATTTTGAACAACAAATTCAAAATTAAGAGCGGATTTGAAACCAATAGTAATAGTATAATCATTAGCTCCAGCAGTTGCACTAGTTTGAGGTAAAATGACCTTTGGTAATAATGTAGTAGCTGTGTTCCCGGTTTTTGTAGTGGTAGTACCTGTTGTGGCAGAGCTGGATGCCATAACAATCGCAGTTGGGAGCCAGTTTGTAGTTGTTGAAGAAGATACGGAGGAAGTTGAAATTAAAGTTGAAGTTGAAGTTGAAGTTGAAGATGGCAATAAAGTAATTTCAGGTGTATTAGTGGTTGGGACTACAGAACTAGTTGTTGTCGCAGCTTCTGAAGCAATCGATTCAGTACTTGACGCAAATGACAAAGTACCAATATCTTGAGAGGTCTCTATTGTTGTTGATGTTGTTGGTAAGCTTGTTGATGATGAAGATGTTGTTGATGTTGCTGAAGGTGTAAATGTGAAAATTAAAGAAGATTCTTCCGAAGTTGAAGATGGGAGGGTTGTAGATTCTTGATCTGTGGTAGATGACTCGAAAATAAAGGATTCCACATCTGAAGATGAGCTGCTTGTGCTAGTTTCTGTGGCTGGTTGAGCAGTTGTGGTTGCAGATTCATAAGTGAATGATGAAGTTTCGGAAATAGCAATAGAATCTGGAAATGTTGTAGATTCAGTTGTAGATGTGGAACTTGAACTTAATGTTGGCAACTCTGAATCGCTCGATGATTCAGTTGAAGTAGTTGCAATATCAGAAACAGCACTAAATGATGATGTACTACTTAAATCAGGAGTAGAGGTAAAGGTAGATGTCGGTGAGTAAAAAGTCAAAGTCCCCGAGCTAGAGGTATCAATTGGTGAAACTTTTGTTATGACTGGCGCTGAATAAGAATAAAATGTAGATTCTTGTTGAGCTGAAGTTGTACTTATGGCTGTTGCAAAAAGGGAAGTATCTGCAGAAGAAGTAGTATCCATAGCCTCTGAAGTAGTACTTGAAGTAGAATCAACTATAAAATCTGTAGAAGAAGATGAGGATGAGAATGATGATGAGAATGATGATGGAGTAACGGCAGTTGTGATAGGTGCTGTAATCGCACCAGAGGCGTTCAGCAATGTTGGTGTCACCGTAGGTTTGGTATCAGCTTCTGTTGCTGATGTAGATGAAACAGGCGTCCAATAATAAGACTGACCAGTACTGAAGTATGCAGTTGATGTTAATGATTCACTTGCTAAATCAGCAGATAATGACAAGTCATCTGTTGAATTAGTTGTTGAATCTGTTGTTGTCGATTCACTAGTTGAAGTAGTTGATGATGCAGATGATGACGTAAGATCCCAAGTATCGGCGATCAAAGTTGTGGATGAAGTGAAATCCCAGAAATCAGTCGACGATGATGATGTTGATGTTGTAGGATCCCAAATTTCAGTTGTTGATGACGATGATGATGTTGATGTTGTAGGATCCCAAATATCAGTTGTTGATGACGATGATGATGTTGATGTTGTAGGATCCCAAATATCACTTGTTGATGACGATGATGATGTTGATGTCAAGTCCCAAAAATCTGTCGACGATTCTGTTGTTGAACTGGTTGAAGATATTGTTTCAGATGACGATAAGGAAGATGAAGATGAAGATGAACTAGTGGTATCTAATACAGTTCCTGGACCTGCAGAATCATCAGATGAGTCAGAAGTGGTGGTGGCAGTCAAGGCGAAAGCACTTTGCCTTTGCTGTTGTTCAGCTAATAATTGACGTTGTTCACTTTCGCTGGATGCTAAAGAATTATTTTCACTAGTATTAGAAGCAGCAACGCTGTTTATTAAAGCACAAAGTAACACTGGAAATAAGGACCTCATAGTTTAAAATGCCAAATTGAATCTGAATGAAAGAATGTCAGTGAGTTGGTCAAAGATCCAAAAAAAGAATTGGCTAGAAAAAGATAGAAAGCACAGATATTATAACCTAAATAGTGTAATAAAGACACTAGTAACAAAACAGAGTAAAAGTCAAAGAGTGCACGGTTTTAGCAACTCTGTTTCACTTAATATTTGAGTATTAGTAGAAGAAAAAAAAGGGGAAAAAAGGGGTAAAAAAAAGGGGCGAGGACAAAAAAATGTTGTGAAATCAAAACACGCTCTACCTAAAAATGGAACCAGATATGTGAAAAATGTGTTGAAGTTACGTAAAATGGGAGTTCAAACTTTCGGTCATGTTTGAATGAAATGAATAAATTTGAACTAATTTAATCATCCATTTAAAATATCAAGATCTTTTCAAAAAACCCCGAATTCCAGTTTATTTATTTTTCACTTTTAAAACATCACCCAAACACGCTTTTTTGGGTAAGTGTGCTTACGTAAGCCCCTCTCCTCAGCGCTGCGCTTCGCTGTTGAAAAACCAAAGGGCAATTGAAATGAGGTTGGATTGTTATCCAAATATTTAAGGATAAGACATGTCGAATTATCAAAGAGTGGCTGATGACGTAGTGGATATGGATGAAAACGATGACATCATCATCCAGCCAGATTTACAAACCACAAATAGACCCTCAATTGGGTTCTCACAGATCAGTAATGAACAGCAACAACAAGCATTGCCACCTCTCCCCGTTCTATCATCATCATCAATAACAAATAATATTAATAAATCTAAAAAAACATATGAGGGGGGGCCATTTTCCCTTAATTATTATAGGCAATACTTTGATATAGATACCCTTGAATTCTTTGGAAATTGTTATCAAAGTTTAAATCCATTGAGTGAATTACCGGTTGATTCATTTGAAACACCCGGTGACCTTTATGGACCAGTTTGGATCACTGCAACATTGGTATTTTTATTATTTTTCTGTAATTCATTGGCAGAATTAATTAGTTCAATATTAAATAATAATGAAAATTCATCACCAAAAACTAATTACTTTAAAATTTTGGTTACATCAATTAATTTACTTTATGGATATACCATTATAGTGCCTTTAATTTTTTATTTATCATTATGGTTTTATTTCAAGGTCCCCCTTTTAATATCATTAACAAGACTTATTTCCATATATTCTTATGCTAATTTACTTTGGGCACCAGCAGCATTATTATCAATTTTTAGGGGGGTCTTGGTGAATCATAATTTATTAAGTTCAATTCTTAAATGGGTTTGTATTGGTGTTGGAGCTCTTTTAAGTGGTACCTCAATTATCATTAAATTGAAGCAATATTTAGATCAAAGTCTGCAAGATGACAAGCGTGGTTATATAATTTTGGGGTTATTGATATTAGCACATATGGGGTATGCCATTGGTGTTAAGGTTAGTTTCTTTGGTGATTTATAAATTTTTATTATTTATTCATAAATGTGTCAGGTGTGGAATTTAAGAAATGTTGAAATAAGTCTTCTTTCCCCGCATTAATAGGTCAATCATGTATTTGTCTATCACCTTACTATTATTAAATCCCGCATATTGCCCATTTTATAATAATGGCTCAATAATGAGAATAATCGAATGATTTCTAACTTATCATGAGACGATAATGTGTGGGGTGAATTTTAGTCCCGAAATTGATGGAGTGGAGTGGAGTGGGATAAGATACCACTCTAAAAATAGCTAATGAAATACACCAATTATGAATCTCAATTCTTGAGCTGATAAAATAAGCTAAGTATCAAGTAAAAACCTTCAACACCCATTGGGTTCCTAGAAATTTTGAAGACACACGGTTTTGAAAAGAAGCGTGGTGGTTTGATGTAAAATCAATTGTAAGAAGATCCGCTCTCCCTCTCTTTTGTTAACTTTGTCTCTGTTTTATATTTCTTTAAGTTTGAATTGTTTTCAAAGAGAGAAGAACACTTAAAGTTGTACTGTCCTATTGCTCATTCACTAACCTCAAGAAGTTAAATAAATGAAAAAAGAAACATACTAGTATAACTAATGCGTATATATTACCTAATCTCTTTACCTACAGTACCGGTTTAATTTGTGAATAATTATCGATATTAATTTTTTTAGTATATAATATGGTGTTTCTAATTGCAAAAATTAATAGGTATGCCATTTGCTATGGTTGGAAATTGAGACAGACATCTAGAGCTGAATAATTAAAAGGGATGTCAATATTAAAATTAAAAGCATACCTCACCCTCCTTCTATAGCCCTTGTGAGTAGAATCTAACACTCCAGCAATTTACTGAGGTAATTTGAATTTTGCCTTCAAACTTAGCTTTCTCCCGTGTGTAGACAAGCCATGCTTCTTAAGTTATTTGCTCTCATATACTGGTCAATACAAACCCTTTGGAATATGGCATTGGCTTACTCATCATCGGCAATAGATGTAAATCCCATGAGCATTATGCTGCTTGCCATGTTATCTTTTTTTTATCATATAACCAAGTTGCTGAGCGCATTTTTAATTTGACTGATAATGCCCAACTTGGTAACCAGAATTATTAATTACAATATAAAGTTCACACTATGTAATTAGGTTTGCAATTTCAACTTAATTGATTAATTACAAAAGCTATGTTTTATCTCAACAATTGACTGGGTGGCCAAGCTGGTTAAGGCGTGCGACTGTTAATCGCAAGATCGTGAGTTCAATCCTCACCCTGGTCGTTTATTTTTTTGGTGCTGCACGAGTTTTTCCGTGTGGATCAAAATCACACGGCGATGTAACTCCATTGGGTGACACGCGCGATGGGCATCGCCGTTTTTCCCCAACTTTTCTTTTTGTCGGCCAAGAAATTCGATGACTCATAGTTAATTGGAATGTAAAAATGATGCATTCTATTTAATTAACTAATGGAAGTTTATAAAGATCATCTAGCATACATTTTAGAAGTTTATGTAGGGGGTCATTAACTGGACGTCAGTTACCCGTTATCTCCGCAATTAAATTTATAACCCCTTGCATTCAGGCATTCTCGAATCGGCCCGATGCGGTCATTTCGATGAGATCGGGCTGTTATCTTTAGCCAATCAATTCTCACGACCAAATATATAAAAACCCATTGAGATGCCCATTTGTGGCTATGCCAGTGGAAAAGGAAAAAATAAAAAAAAGTAACGCTATAATACTTAATTAAAAATGGTCCAACCTGAAGAACCTGAATTTCAACAAGCATACAATGAATTGCTTTCCACTTTAAAGGAATCATCCCTTTTCCAAAAGCACCCTGAATACGAAAAGGTTATTCCAGTTGTTTCTATTCCTGAAAGAATTATTCAATTCAGAGTTACTTGGGAAGATGACAATGGTGAATTACAAGTTAATAGAGGTTACCGTGTTCAATTCAATTCCGCTTTAGGTCCTTACAAGGGTGGGTTAAGATTACACCCAAGTGTTAACCTTTCTATTTTGAAGTTCCTTGGTTACGAACAAATCTTTAAGAACGCTCTTACCGGTTTGCCAATGGGTGGTGGTAAGGGTGGTTCAGACTTTAACCCTAAGGGTAAGTCTGATGCCGAAATTAGAAGATTCTGTTGCGCTTTCATGAGACAACTGTCTCGTTACATTGGTCAATTCACTGATGTCCCTGCTGGTGATATCGGTACTGGTGGTCGTGAAATTGGTTACATGTTTGGTGCTTACAAGCAAATGCAAAACCAATGGGAAGGTGTCCTTACCGGTAAGGGTCTTTCCTGGGGTGGTTCCCTTATTAGACCTGAAGCCACTGGTTACGGTTTAGTCTATTACGTTGAAAAGATGATTGAAAAGGCTTCTAACGGTAAGGAATCCTTCAAGGGTAAGAGAGTTGCCATCTCTGGTTCTGGTAATGTTGCTCAATACGCTGCATTGAAGGTCATTGAATTAGGTGCTACTGTTGTCTCCCTTTCTGATTCTCAAGGTGCTATCATCTCTCAAGAAGGTATCACCCCTGAACAAGTCTTTGATATTCAAGCTGCTAAGCTGAAGTTCAAGTCTCTTGAAGAAATCATCACCTCTGCTGAATCTTTCACCACTTCTGCTGCTAAGGTCCAATACTTGCCTGGTGCTAGACCTTGGATCCATGTTGGTCAAGTTGATATTGCTTTGCCATGTGCTACCCAAAATGAAGTTTCTGGTGAAGAAGCTTCCGCTTTGATTGCTTCTGGTTGTAAGTTCATTGCTGAAGGTTCTAACATGGGTTCTACTCAAGAAGCTATTGACATCTTTGAAGCTGAAAGAAAGAAGACTGCTAACGGTATCTGGTATGCTCCAGGTAAAGCTGCTAACTGTGGTGGTGTTGCTGTCTCTGGTTTGGAAATGGCTCAAAACTCTCACAGAATCGTTTGGACTAAGGAAGAAGTTGATGGTAAGTTGAAGGACATTATGGTCAACTGTTTCAACAACTGTTACGAAACTGCTGCTAAGTACACTACTGAAGCCAACACTTCTCTTCCTTCCTTAGTTATGGGTGCTAACGTTGCTGGTTTCATCAAGGTTGCTGATGCTATGAGAGACCAAGGTGACTGGTGGTAAATTAATTAAAAAATTTCTCATGTTTATACCTCTATATTCCAACGTTCATGTTGGTATTCCATAGTTCTTAATCTTTCTAAATGATTAACCCCCCCTCCTCCAATTCAATGTCCTTTGTCTTCAAAATCAGGTGAAGAAAAAACGATCACGTGATGACCACTAACTACGCCCTTTTTTTAATTTTTGATTTTTAATTTTTTTTTGCAAACCTCGTTTGCAAGTCAACAGGAAAAAAAAATATTATTGAACGAGGAATTAAACAAGAACCTTTGATTACTAAAATATATTTAAGAGAAGATGACATCTACTGCCACTTGGACATCTTTTTTGAAATCGATTGCATCTTATAATGGTGATTTATCATCTCTGACTGCTCCACCATTCATTTTATCACCAGTTTCCTTAGTTGAATACTCTCAATACTGGTCGGAACATACAGACTTACTTTTGGAGCCTAACTTTATCACAGAATCTAATGATGGTGAACCGGTGGAATTGAAGAGAATGATTGCTGTTTTGAGATGGTTCATATCTACCTTGAAATCTCAATACTGTTCAAGAAATGACACTGGTGAAAAGAAACCATTAAATCCATTCCTCGGTGAAGTGTTTGTCGGTAAATGGATTGATCAAACCGATGATGGTAAACTTGGTGAAACCATCTTACTTTCTGAACAAGTGTCTCATCACCCCCCAATTACCGCTTATGCTATTGAAAATAAAAAACATAATACCATTTTAGAGGGTTATAATGGTGTTAAAGCTTCCATGTCAGCAACAGCGTTAAATGTTAGACAATTTGGTCATGCTCTTTTAGAATATCGTAATATGGATGAAACATATCTTGTTACATTGCCTCCTCTTCATATCGAGGGGATCTTTGCATTTTCTCCCTTTGTGGAATTGGAACAAAAATCAATTATTCAATCATCTAATGGATATTATGCCATTATTGAATATTCTGGTCGTGGTTACTTTTCAGGTAAAAAGAACACCTTTAAGGCTCGTATCTTCAAATCTTATGATGATTCAAAGATTAAAGAAAATGCTCTTTATACTATTTCTGGTCAATGGTCAGAAAAGTCAACAATTGGTAAGGGTTCTTCAACTCCTTCATCAAAGGGTGAAATCTTCTTTGATGCTGATAAGGATGCTGCACAACATTTAACAGTTAAACCAATTGAAGAACAACATGATTTAGAATCTCGTAAGGCTTGGCAATACGTTTCTGAAGCCATTAAAAGCGGTGACTTTGATTTAATTCACGAAACTAAATCTAAATTAGAGAATGATCAAAGAGAATTGCGTAAGAAGGAGGAATCAGTTAATTCTAAATGGGCTCGTAGATGGTTTGATCAATTAGACTATAAAGATAAAGATGATTCTGATATTTATATCAAATTGGCTTCAATGGCTAAACTTTCAACAAAGAACGTTCCATCAGGTACCAGTGATGATAGCAGCAAAAATGATGATGTGGATCAACATTTACATTGGAGATTCATTCCTGAAAATTTTGATGCTGAACCTGAAATTAAAGTGTGATAAACAAATAACAGACCTTAATACCACTATTAATCAATCACTCTCTCATAATTTGTATTGAATTGTTGTTTATCTTTCTTTCTATTATTGTTTACATACTTTCTATATATTACTTACTTGATTTGATCTTTTTTTTTACTAAAGAATTACTTTTCTTAACGTAAACATTTAGCAAACATAATAAACATAAACATAAAATATAAACATAGTTTAAATATTAAACAAGTCGTTATCAACTTGTGTTATTAATATCAATAGAACTACTAGATGCAGCAAATGCTGGTGTTTCTGCAAATGCTTCATCTCTAATAGCTTGAATCCATGGATCCATCAACAATTCAGCTGCTGTTGCCCTGCTATTTGGATCAGGATCTATGCATCTACTCAAAAATTTCAATCCCTGCCCACTTAATTCATTAGATGAAGGAAATTGAGGTAAATGACCTGCAGCAATATGATACATAACAGCAAATTCATTATCTAAATTAGACCACGGTCTTCTACCTGTAGCCATTTCTAAAACACAACATCCAAGTGACCAGATATCTAATGCACCGAATTTCCCATTAGTGTCACCTTTAATTGTTTCTGGTGACATATACATCGGTGTGCCTGTTAAAGCATGTGGCTTAACAACCCCCCCTCTCTCAATTAATTCTAAATGAGTTTCATTGGTAATTTCAAAATGACTTAAACTACTGATACTAGATCTTGTACTATTAATTGCTTGTGGTGTAGGTATGACCAAATTAGCGTCTGATCCATTAGAATTACTACCACTTGAAAAATTCAGTACATTAACACTGGAACCAGCGCCAGCACTAATTGGTGTAGTAGTTGATGTATTAACAGAAGATGAACCACTGCTCTGTTCTGTCATTTTTGTATCGTGAATTGGGATCACCTTAGCAGACCCAAAATCAATAAATTTAATAACTCCCATGTGATCCAATAATATATTATCTGGTTTAACATCACTATGAATGATACCAAATTGATGAAGATAAGCTAAAGCTTCTAACATTTGTAATGCATATAATTGAATAACTGCTTCATCTTCAATTCTACCATATTCTAATAAGCCCGCTAATGATCCACCAGAACACAATTCCATAAAAATGTACACTCTATCCCTATGAACCTCAACACCGAAAAATTGAATAATATTTGGGTGAGAAATCATTTCTAAAACAGACATTTCACCTTTAATTGCTGGAACAATCGTTTTAATACTTTGTCTGTCAGCAAATTTGATTTCCTTAACAGCCATTGCACCACCAGTGTCTAAATTGATAGATGCAAAAACTGACCCAAATGTACCACCACCAATAAATTTACCCTTTTGCCATTTAATAGAAACACTGGAAAATGATGAGGCTAAATATGTAAGTAATTGATTTTCCATATCAGTGTTATCCAAAACTCTCCCAACAGCCTTCTGATCGACTTGTACTTGTCTTCTATCATTATCCATTCTTTTAATTTCACTCATCATATGTGATTTAAGTTCCTCTAAACTCTCCTTGTCCATTTGGTACATATCTTGGTATCTAGACGTATCAACTTCCATTAAACTTGTCTTTTGGAAGGCCCTTGCTCTGGCACCCATAATATCAAAATGAGAAATTAAAAGAGACATACATCCAGCAACCTTGTCTTTTAATCTATAGAATTTTTCAGAATCCAATGTCAATATATTGAACCCTCTGGTGATATCCATTGCAAATTCTAAGGCGGTAACACACCATCTAAACGTTTTAGGGTCAGATGGTGGACAATCATCAACAATAAAGTTTAACCACTCAACTGCAACATTAATTAACTTTAAAATGATTGCTCCTCTTCTAGTTTGTTCTCTAGTATTTCTCAGAGTGTCTCTACCTAAATCCCTTGAAAACAAAAACATGTTTTGAACAACGTCTTGACAATCCCCCAATCCACGAAATTGATTTCTTATTGGAGGCACAGATTCCAAGGAAAGACATGAAACTCTGTACAGACCCTTGCTAATAGAAAGAAGTTCTCTTTCTATAGAGTTAATAGAACATCCTCTATTGGTAACATTACCAATGGTATCCCCAACACATTGTCTAAAATGTTCAAAATACATCTCAATTTCTGTGTCCCCTCCATTATTGATAAGAAGGCGAACCTTTCCTCTCTGCAAACCATTCAATGGCAAGGAATCCATATCGGAATGAATCACTTGACCATCCCACATAAGTGCTTTAGGAGGTACAAGAACAATGACATAATCTTCTGATTTATGATACACATGTGATTCATCATCAATTTCCTCTTGATAATTGTACATTGGGAATGCATCTAAATGTCTTCTAGGAATCTTGGAAAAATTAACACCTAAATATTTGGCTTGCAAAATTGCTTTAACTTCATGCGGCCTATTTGCCAGTCCCTCTGAAACAAATATATAAATGCCATCCTCTGCTAATTTAGGTGAATGAAAGAGTAAATGATTAGTTTCTTTCAATGAACTGAAAAATTTCTTAACCCTTGAAGGAATCAAGTTGAAACTAATATTATTCTCAAAATGCTGTTTTAAACGAAGATAGAATCTCAAAAACTTTCTTCTTAGTTGACCCAAATTTTCCATACCAGTGGTATACCAACGTATCATTTGCTTTTTATCAATTCGGTATTCACCAGATGGGGGTCCCAAAATATGATAATGAGCATAATAATTCAATCTAGTGATCAATTTATTCAACAGGTTAGTAAATTGAGTAGCTATTTCAATACCTGCACCTTCTAAATAAAATCCCATATTTTGTAAGAAATCCCATTCTCTTTCTAATTCCTCTGCTTCTTTAAACGTTCTAAATGTTTTGGAGCCTCTTGGAGAATAGAGTAACTTTTTGTTCAACATTAATAAATAATGATGAATACAATCTAAAAGTGTTTTATCAAAATCCGCATCTTGATAATCAGGGAATGGAACCCATTCATCATCTGATGAATAATATTCTAAAAACGAAGTTCTGACTTCAACAGCTAGCCTAATGTACATTTTTAAATCCTCTAGCAATTGATCTATCATCATCATTGTTGAATTTTTCAATTTATTGGCAAATGCCAATCTGGTTTTAATAAGTTCTTTCATTAATTTTGTAGGAAAACTTGTCAAAACAAATAAATTTTCTAAATATGAGGGTAAGCCCAATTCTTCAAAATAATGGTGGTATTGTAAATGAGAATTTTTGGCTTTAATAGTCCAGTGATTGAAGGTAGCAAATAATTTTTTGTTGAAAAGTGATTCAATATCCTTTTCTTTCATTATCCTTTCAACAAACGATATGTAATCAGTAAAGATCAATCCCTTGTCATTATCTAACTGTTGAATAATTGCAGAGTTCAAATTATCATCGGGTTGACTTGAGGCACTACTATTAAGAATATTGAGATCATCATTTCCAACCCATTTTTTCAAAACATAACTCTCTCTTTCAATGGCTTCTGTAACCGAAGTCCAGGCCACTAAACCATCAATACGACTGATAAATTCTGGTGTGGCACAAATAGGCTTATCATTAATCATTTCTTGTCGAGTCGTCCAAAGTTCCTTACACTTGTCGTATCTATCTAAAATGCAATTGACTCTTTCTGAGGCAAAATTCACTTGTTGATCATAAGGTAAAGATTTAATATCATCAGGCATCTCCAATTTGAAATTTAAAATATCGTCCAAGGTTTCATCAACTTTCATACCTCTATAATATAAAACTAATTTTCTTTGTTCTTCTAATGTTCTACCAAATAACTTTGCACGAATCTCTAACCAAAGATCCTCTCTGAAAGTTGAATTAAAGAAATTTTCAGCATCTTCATTAAGTCTTCTAACCAGCCTCGTCTTTTCACCAGTAACAACATCACCAGTGAGGACAGACTGCAACATAGCCTGCCATTCTAACCTTTCAGAAATATTGGCATTGTCATCAGTGTTCCTCAATTGAATATCTTCATTTTTATTCAAAAGATCTAAAAGGGAATTAGTGTCAATCGCATACTCTGTGGACAGTTGTAATTCATCATTTGATAAACCGATTTGCTGACTTAATGTTTTGATGGCTTCTATATCAGTTGTGGTAGTTTGATCTAAATCATATCCCAAATCATCCAACAATTCATTATCAAATTTAGCTGTAGAAGAATCTGTCTGCTCACCCTCATCAACTTCATTATCATCATCTGTATTATATGGGACATTATTGTCATAATAATCGTCATTACTCTTGTATCTATTTTTATAATTGGTAATACTGTTCAAATATGTCTGTTCCTGTTGTTGATATTTTTGGGGAGCATTAGATTTAAAGTTATTCACTAAAATAGTGGAATGAGGTCTCACTGCTGTATTTAATTTATTAATAGCATTTGGGGCTGTTGATTGTGATGATCTCTTCTTTGGCTGAACAACAGGACTCTTTTTCGTATAAGAAGGTAACCTATTTAATTTAGCAGCTGTCTGAAACTTAATCTTTCCATCAGGGGAATCCAAAAGTGATGGACTTCTAAGCTCATCATTACCATTGTGGCCATTATCTAAAAGTCCCAGATCAGTATCTTTTTTATAGACGGATCCTGCGGGAAAAAATTCAAAGTGACCATTAGCTGCTGCTACAGATGGAGATACAAGAGGTGTTCCTCTTGGCGAGAGCAAAACAGGTGTAGTGGAGGCAATTGTGGAAAGAGAGTGAAGCTTTAATTTAGTCTTCCCGGGGATAATAGTGTCATTTAGTGATCCTTGACTTGGGTCTCTTGATAATCTGTTTCTCAAGGTAGTGCTTGTTGGTAGAGGAGGAGTCCCGTGAGAACTTTTGGGACTTCCTTTATCGTCCCCAGCTTTGGCGGTCATTCCTATTAAAAGAAGAAAGTTGTTGATAAAAGTTCAAAACGCGTCAATAATTTAAATTTATTATTATCGATTTAGAGGAACTCATTAACAAATGACAGTTGATGTGTTAGACCTAGACGTCTGTCTTGAGAAGTTATATAAGGGCGAGCTATTGTCAGAGCCTGTTGTCGAGGCTCTGTGCTTTAAAGTTAAGGAACTTATTGTGGATTCTTCTAATATTGTCCAAGTTGCATCACCCGTGACCTTAGTGGGGGATATACATGGTCAATTTTATGATTTGATAGAGATATTTAAAATTGGGGGGTACCCACCTGATACAAATTACCTTTTTTTGGGTGATTATGTGGATAGGGGATATCATTCAGTGGAAACAATTTCACTTTTAATAGTATTAAAATTGAAATATCCTCAGAGAATCAATTTGATACGAGGGAATCATGAGTCAAGACAAATTACCACTAATTATGGATTTTACACAGAATGTATTACAAAGTATGGTTCTGAATCAAAAGTGTGGTCTATTTTTACTGATTTATTTGATTATTTGGTTCTTGCAGCTGTGATTGATAATACTCTCTTTTGTGTTCATGGAGGGTTATCCCCCAATGTTCAAACGGTGGATTCAATTTCCGTTATTGATAGATTTAAAGAGATCCCCCATGATGGTCCTATGGCTGATTTGATGTGGTCTGATCCAGATATTGAACTTTTGAATTTTAGAATATCGTCTAGAGGTGCCGGCTACCAATTCGGTATTAATGTTGTTAACAAATTTTTACAGCTGAATAAGTTTGAAAGGATATATAGGGCTCATCAGTTATGTAACGAGGGATACCAGGTTTTTTGGAAGGGTAAAGTTAACACTGTTTGGTCAGCACCAAATTATTGTTATAGATGTGGGAATAAGGCGTCCATTTTAGAGATTTATGATGATTCCAAGGACGGTTTCAGATTTAATGTTTTTGATGCATCACCTGATAGTGAAAATGAACTAATGACATTAGAATCAGAATCTTATGGGGGGGAACCGGGGTCTATAAGAGCTTCTGATGGTACGTTTTTAGATGGTGACGAACCAAAACTGAATAAGAAGGCCCCCTATGTGGAGTATTTCATGTGAAATTCATATATTTAACATCTTTACTATACATAACTAAGCATAATACAATTCTAAACTGGCACCATTGTTGATTTCATAATCTTGTAATGTGATATGATCTTTAAAAATCATGTACCCTTTTTTGAGAACAATTTTATCTGGTGAAACACCGATTTGGAGACCTAAGACTCGCTTAAAATCTCCCACAGAATCTTCAGGAAGGCATTTAACAGCAGTTTTCTTCCCTAATCGATCGTTGCAAATGATTTCAAGCATAGTGAAAAGAAGGAAGTTTTAACCTGCACAGTTATAAAAAAATTTAAATCTCTGCCATCATCTGTGAGGACATCTTCTTTATCCAGTGAAAGATGTCTAAATATAATAGTCATAGACGATCGCTACAATCGTCATTTATTTTTAATGGAGAGGGAGATAATGAAGATGTACAATTGGAGGATAGAGATGTTTTAACTCCAGCGCCAACTGGGATGAATTCTCCAATTCCTGGTTCCTCTCCAACAATGAACAATTGGTCAATGAATCTTAATAATAAACGTGCATCTTTATATTCCATGAACAATAATTCTAATACCTCTCTTAATATTCAAAAGAACCATCATCGAAGAAAATCATCTGCTGCTGCTGAATCTTATATACCACAACAAATCTTGCCATTACCACCTCAAAGCCAGCAACCGCAATCACCCTTCAAATTTGGATCTTTAAATATGTCCAGTGAATCACTTAATGTTCCTAAGACATCATATAGAAGGGGACATCGTTATAAACATTCTTCTGTGTCAATGAATTTATTTCAAGAAGCTCCTGAAGCGGTTGTTAAGAACGTCCCACAAACTTACGCAGTGCCAGAATTGAAAGAGGTTACAGAATCTATCACCAGGGATCAAAAGCTTAAAATCTTCATTTGCGGTTTACAATTGGCAGTTTTAATATTTACATATGTTTTGGGTATTAAAATAGAATGGGGATGTTTAGTGACACTGTCACACGTGCTATTTTATGATTTCATATCAAATCTGATCATAGTGATTGTTCAGGTTCTTGCTAATTTCCCAATTTGGAAAATGAGTTCCTTAGTGTACCCATTTGGTCTTGGAAGATTAGAAGTTCTTTTTTCATTTGGATTGAGCGTCTCTCTTTTATTTGTGGGGTTAGATCTAATGTCTCATATAATTGAAGAATTGGTAATGCAAGTGACATCAATTGAAGAGAGTCATCATGTTCATGAACATTCTAACATAGAAATCAATTTTGTTATCTATGAATTGATCATATTAGCTGTTATCAGTATCTCCCTTTTTACATCACACACAGTGAACACTACAGAATCACAAAGACAAGAAATAAGTGTTGTCAAAAGATTAAGTTCTATTACATTAAATGCACCAACTAGGAAACCACTATCTTTGCGTATACTGAATTTATTGGGACTTTCAATTCAGGATACCAATGGTAAAAGAAACGTGATGTCGTCATCAACAACACTCTTAACTATAATTTATTCTATTTATTGTATGATGTATCCACTTTTGGATAACAACTGGGTCAATGAGGGATCTGCATTGGGGCTTTCAATTTTAATTCTTTCAATTGGGACTATTCTTATTAAGAGATATGGATATACATTACTTTTAGGTACACAATTAGATGATGTTGAAAAGGAAATCAGTAAGAACATTTCTCAGTTGGATTGCTATAAAACAGGATATAATATAGATTCTGTCAAAGTGTCTAGGGTGAATCATTTTGTTTGGATCGTCATTGTTGAAATGTCCATGCTAGGGTCTAATGACGATGAAGAGGCTAAGATGAGGTTTTATGCAACAAGGGTTATAAGGGGTGTTATGTCAAGGGCAGTGAATGATGAAAACTTGGAAAATGGTAAGGATGAGAGAGGGAATTTGCTGGATCTGATGTCAGGTGGAGAAGCTACTAGTGATAATTCTCAATTTGAAATCACCATTGATGTTACACGTCTTTAAGGACATCACTGTTGGCAAGTTCTTATTATCGGTGCTTTGCTACTTTTAGCTTCAATTTTAAAGCTTATTTTCATGATATATAGTGTTATGTTGATCATTATGGCGATGATGATCATATCTACTATACATTTACCTAATAAATTAATGCATGTTATTTCTAACGAACAAACGGGGGAGGGAATGTTTAGAAAAGGAAAGGGGAAACGTGAATGGAGGGTTAAATCTTTGCTTTTAGTAAAATATCTATTAATATATAAATTGTATGTAATTCATAACATTTAAATTACATGGTATTCATTTATTAAGGCCAATGCATGTAATGCAACCCACTGGGGTATCAAACCCAATAGATTCGCCCCCCCTCCCCCCCAATTCATTGGTATAAAAAGGGGGCTATAGCACTTCGATAATCTCCCCCCTTTATCAACCACATGCTCATTTTATTCCTAATGTCAACTTCTGCTGAATTGGGAATCACAGGCAACGTTTACCCAGAAATGTATACTGCAGCCAATGATATGAACAAGATGGCAGAGTCATTGCCATCAAAGACCCCCCCTAGAACGTTTCGTGAAATTATGTACATGGTTATGGATCTCGTTTACGCTAACATGATACAAGGCACATTTTCTCTCAATGCATTGGCTCTTCTTTATGGGGAAAATGATAACGTTTTTGACTGGTACATCCACACCACCAATACATCTCTCATTGTTGAATTATTGTTGAAATCGGGTCAACAGTATAAAACAAGATCAACGGTGCTAATCATGATCTTCACATTGCCCCTGCTCTTTATGCTCGTCACATTGTCGATTCTGTTATATATTTGCAGCTGGTGGTTTAATTTTCTATTTGGCAACGTTAACTTCAAATCCATTGCCGATTCCATCCCTCCATCTATTGGCCGCAAGGAAATGGCTTCTAAATAAATTCATTGCTCATCTTTATATTTTGCCTCCATAACCCCAAGTCTTTCTCTTATTTGAACATATGCTAAATGAATCTTCCCCATAAAGTGGTCTGCTAATCTCCTATCGTTGTCCAACTTTGAAAGAATAGCTCCACATGTGGAACACGCTTGTGTTGGTACGTCTTCATGTCTATTAGAGTGAGGTCTTTCACTCTTCTCCACTTCACCACTCTTTTCTAAAGCCATCAAAATATCACCATTGGCTAATAATGCATCAATTTCCTCTCCTATAATCCCCATCTGAACATCTAATTTCACTGCACCCTCTTCATCTTCTTCGTTTACTTGGTACTTGGCATTAGCAACTTTAATTTTGGAATCACAAGCCTCTAGACATGCTTTTAACTGGTTTAAATGTTCCAACTCAAACTCTTTACAAGGTGGCCCCGATTGATACATTATCTTATATCTTTCCAAATGCAATTTATGACAAATACCAACATCTCTTGACCCTTCAAGCATTTTATAGGGACATTGCCAAACCAAATGAGATTTACACACCTTTGAAGATTCTAAAACAGAGGAATCCTCAACTTGAGGTTTAGGTAGCTTGTAAAGCGTATCTCCAAGCAAATTCAATATCACTTCTCTTTGTTTAGCCCTTGCTGTCGTCATATTTTGATATCAGGTTTAATTACAAAAAGAGAGGCAAAAAAAAATAAAATGAAACTTCCACACAGATGTCTTAATCACACACGTCACATTCTGTACTAACAATTTAATGAAATTCCGATTGTTATCCTTATTGGTGTTAATAACAGCATCTTTGGCATACTTTTCATCCCAACAGCTTGAAATCATCAATGCCCATTATGCGATTCAGCCAAAATCAACTGGTGCCCTGAGATCATTTTATGATGTTCTGAATGTTGATAAAAGTACTCCTATGGACAAAGTTGAAAAGTCATTTAGAAAGTTATCACGTAAATTTCATCCTGATAAGTTTATTCAAAAGCCATTGAAGGAACGTAAGAAGGCAGAAAGAAAGTATGAAACTCTTGGTTTGATTATGAACATTCTTAGAGATGTGAACAAAAGAGAAGCTTATGATTACTTTTTGAAAAAGGGGTTCCCTGTTTGGGATAGTCAAAAGAACCAATATATTTACAAACACAGATCTCAAGTGAAGTATTGGCCAATGGTGGTGTTTGGTTTGTTATTTGTTACATTTATTAATTTTGTTGTTGTTAAATTGAATAAGAAGAGCAAGGCTAAACAAATCAATCAAATAATTAGAGATGTTCACTGGAAAGCTGATAATATTGGGAAGAGCACTCCGAAGGTCATGGAAATTCCAAATGATGTTGATGTCGATTTTACTCAATATACCCTTGATGATAAATTGATTGATTATTTGAACAAACCATTTATCGTTAAATCTGACCAATCTATTTACGTTCTCGAAAATGCTTTCAAGTTAGAGAGTGAAGAAGATTGGTCAAAGCTTGCCGAGAGAATCGTTCAAGACGGTGAATTCCAATTGTATGGTTTTACAAAACATGATTTAAATAGAAGAGAAAGAAGATTAAATGCAAAGAAGAAAACCAGTGAAGAATCTCAAGGTCCAAAACTTAAATGGAAGAAAATTGAAGAAATTGACCCAAGCGTTGGATTAAAAGATTTAATTTGGGGGAGGATATTTGGTTTATAATTAAAGCAATGGGATTTTTTTTTTCATTAATCTAAAATAGTAAATATAGAAGATTCTAATTAAGCGGTAAGTAAATATTAACTAATTTCTGACCTTTTGTCTATTCAACATCTTTCTTTGCTTTCTATCCTTTTGCTTTTGAGCAAGTTTTTCTTGTTGTTCAGGGGTCATATTAGCCTTAGCCTTTCTTTGTTCTTCAATTTTTTGTTGATTTAATTCCTCTCTCTTCATTTCATCAATAGCCTTCTTCAACTTAGAGTATTCAATTTCTCTAGTCTTTTTGATCTTTCTAAGCAATTCTGGTCTGAAAGTTGCTCTTTGAATAATCATATCAGCATAATCATTAACAACATAAGTAATCAAATTCTTGATATTTTCAATATTTTGAGCATTAGAAGAGGCCTTAAATTGCAACAACAATCTCTTTTGTGGCTTTAATTCTGAAATCTTTGTTGGTTTTTCAATATCTTGATCAGTAACACATAAATATTTCAAGGTAGATTTATTAGCATGAATCAATTCATTCAATTTCTTAGTATACAACACTTCGTTCATTTCAGAGACTTCATTCATAAAAACAAATTCATTTGGTAACTTTGGAGATTCAGTGGTTTTAGTTAATGATAAACAATAAGATTCTTGACGGTATTTGTTCATCTTATCCTTAGTAACAATAGCCCAGATAAAGTCATCAAACTTATCACAAGCTTCCAAATCAAATTTCATTTCAACAGAAATTAAATCTTGAGGAAGAGGAACAGAGTCAACAAAAAAAGACATAAGAGATTCCATAATCCACATAAACAAGTTTTGTCTTGGTTGTAATTCGAATTTAGAAAGGAATGATTCAAGTCTTAATCTACCACTAGCATAAAGAGTGAAATTTTGAGAATCATCTTGTGCAAGTAATTGTTTACTAGTCACACCAACTTGGAAAAAGTTATCCTTTAAAACTGGTTTCCAAGATTCAACAATATTATTAACCATTTGATTATTGTAATAAGACCCCCACTTGAAAACAATTAAGTAAACAACAATCATCCCCACGGACACCATTTCAACATTCCAATTGTGTGCAGAAAGTCTTTCCCACAATGTGGTTTCAACAATATTCTCAGCAGCACTAGACATTTGCAATTTACCAAGATAAAGTGAATTGATGAAATGAAATATCGTCCATTTGGAATTAGCGCCAATTCCAGCAAATTGAAATCTCGACAAATCTAATGTTGATTACGTAATTATTAATGATGGTAATATATCTATGATGTTAATAATGGATTTGGTTCCTTTAATATCGACTTAATGTTCTATATACAATGTTATAAAAAATGGTAGATGGCATATTTAATTGGCGTTTAATTCTTACCAGTAATTTCACCAACATCCAATCTACTGTTTCTAATATAATAATGTCTGTTTCTTGGCTTGTATTTGATTGGTCTTCTAATGACATCCAATCTTAAGATATTAGGATGGAAAATTGGAATAATCATTTCAACACCAAGACCTGTAATTTTATTTCTTAATAAAATATTGGATGAAATACCCTTTCTTTTAACCATAACCACTTGACCAGTAATTGGCTTTTGATTCTTATAAACTATTGTGACAACATCATCTGCTCTAATACGTTCTGGGTTCTTTAAATCAAGAAGTTTCCTCTTAGCACCGTTTTTATCAAATTTAATATATTGGGATTCATGAATGTAATCCATCAATTTTTGACCATTTCTTAATGCTGGAAGTGGCTCATAAACAGTCATCTTAGCCCCAAGGACCTTACATGTGGTACTGAATGGTCTAACTAAACGATTGAACATTTTTAATGTTTAATAAGATGGGAATTTTCAATGTTTCTTCAAACAGGAAAAAAAAAAGGCAAAATATTTGAAGTGTGTGGAAAAAAAGACAAATGCTCATGGTGAAAATGGTTCCTATTTTATTACAAAATATACACTAAGAATTTTCTATTCAAGAGAATTCCAATCAAATTCAACAATATCAGTAGTTTCTTTAACTGCCTTTTCATCAACACACCAAACATGAACAATATTATCATCTGAACAACTCCCTAAACACCATTCAACTTCCTTGTTGAAACAAAAATCATTAACACCACCAGTATGACCACCATGCATCATTAATAATTCAGGAACACCATCTTCTGCTTCATCTGGTAATTGTTCATCTCCGATTTTATTCAAATCCCAAAGAATAACTCTTCTGTCAAGCGAAGAAGAACCCAAAACACTTTCATGAAATGGATCCCATTCTAAATTGGTAATAGCACCTTGGTGTCCCATCATAACATGTAATGATTTATCCATATTTCTCAAATCATAAAGATAAATATTAGAATCTTCACCACCAAATGCCACCAAATTGGAACTAAATTTAGAAAAACTTAATGAATTGAAACTAGTATCATTATTCAAAACCTTATTTAAAGCAATCTCATTTGTTCTTAAATCTCCATAAATAAATTTCTTGTCTTCGCCAACAGACCCCCACATATGTTTTTGAACTTCTGTCCATTTGACGTCATTAATAGCATCTTCATGAATATTAATAACCTTTAAGGGAGTTTTAGATTTCTTATAGTCCCAAATAGCAACAGTTTGATCTTCTGCACCTGTAATTAAATTATTGATATCATTTGGATTCCAACAAATACCAAATCCGCTTTCTGTATGATGTGTTAACTTTGTTGTTTCATCATTACTAAAATCGTAAATAAACACTTCACCCTTTGAATTAATTGTACTGACAACACCATCATCATTCACTCTAACTCTATTCACTTCTGAATCTTGTGGATATTTTTTATTAATCTTTAATCTAGTGTTGATACCGTCTAATTCCTCTGCGTTTAATCTCTTTGATCTTTCCTGACCCTTTAAATGGTCTCTTGGAAGCTGAAAACTGGCTACCTTCATGTATTCAATTTCATTCTCTGCTTGTGATGTATGTGTAGTCAACACCAAGTTTCTAGTAACACCAGTATCTGTGTCTTTAGTCTTGTTGTTTATTAAATTTGGTGGTAAGAATTGAATTGACAGAGAAGGCCAAACAAGTGCTGTTTCTGATATATATGTATACATATATCTACTGTTCTTTCTCCACAGCTTATATTCTTCAACAATGGTCCCTTCTTCCACTTGATCGTCCATATTTGCACTTGGTTATTCTCAATAAGAACATAATGAAAAATCTAAAGATTACGTTAACAGGTGCATATTGGCCGCAAATGCTCCATCATTTTAATTACTACAAAATATACGTAGGTATTAGTTAACATACTTAGCTGAAATATCTTGTTATGTAGTGAATGCTTGCTTGAATGGCTGTTCCCTTTTTCTCCTTTTGTTTCTGTTCAGTAAGAGTAGGTTTTGAATAATGCTCATTCTTTAACCAGTATTTAGTTAATTGGAAGATACTTATGAGAATTAACTCATAACCAATAAAATATAGATTACTGGGGTATCATTAAAAAAAGCTAAGTTTTATGACAACTATCTGTGAACACTCTAAAAGTGATTGGTAGGGAAAATGAAAATCAAAAGGCCTATTGTAATTCCTACATCACATTATTTCAGTGGTCATTAAGGCTCCCTTATTTTCAAGTAAAATCTAACATTTATTATCACATACTTCCAAATGTAGTTATTGTTATTTAGTTTGGTCTTCTTTAGTATCTTACTGCGCAGGTGAATCTAAGTGGATATCCAAAGCGGCAGGAGCGAGGGGGAGGCGGGAAAGGCCCCCATCAGCATACGGAATTTTAAGAGGCGAGGGGAGGGGCTCAAAAGAATTTTTTTTTTTCACTAGCCCGACGTCGACTTATCTTACAGTATATACCAGAAGATTGGTGCTTTGACTGATCAATATGTAGCAGTGTTTAAGCAAATGTATTGAAGACATTTCATGATAAGTGCAAAAACACTATGAAACAAGTGATAGCACTGATGCTTTTAATCTGCAAATAGAGGAGTTTTGATATATGACCTCTAGTTTCAAGTATTTGATGAAGCAAAAGTCCCCATAGTGACGTTACTAGTGACACAAATGTTAGTCTAGCTTTTCATTTGAGAGCCTTAAAGCTGACAAAGCGCTATCCCATATAAGAGAGATTTATGGGAGAATTATCATCTAAGTGTAACTCAGTCATAGAAACATCAGTCAGTGTTCATCCAAAGAAACTAGCCTCAAAATTCAACTGGCTGAGAAATACCACTGTAAACATCAGTGTTTGTGTGGAGTTGCTACACAAACTGAAATGACCATGGGTCAGTTGAAAAGTTGTTTTTGAGCCCCCTACTGTAAACATCAGTGTTTGTATGGGGATTCCTAACAAACTGAAATGGCCATGGGTCAGTTGAAAAGCTGTTTTTGAGCCCCCCACTGTAAACATCAGTGTTTGTATGGGGATTCCTAACAAACTGAAATGGCCATGGGTTATTTGAAAAGTTGTTTTTAGTCCTTCCACTGTAAACATCAGTGTTTGTATGGAGTTGCTACACAAAGTGAAATGGCCATGGGTTATTTGAAAAGTTGTTTTTAGGCCCTCCACTGTAAACATCAGTGTTTGTATGGAGTTGCTACACAAAGTGAAATGGCCATGGGTCAGTTGAAAAGTTGTTTTTGAGCCCTCCACTGTAAACATCAGTGTTTGTGTGGGGATTCCTAACAAAGTGAAACGGCCATGGGTCAGTTGAAAAGTTGTTTTTGAGCCCCCCACTGTAAACATCAGTGTTTGTGTGGGGATTCCTAACAAACTGAAACGACCATGGGTTATTTGAAAAGTTGTTTTTAGGCCCTCCACTGTAAACATCAGTGTTTGTATGGAGTTGCTACACAAAGTGAAATCGCCATGGGTTATTTGAAAAGTTGTTTTTAGGCCTTCCACTGTAAACATCAGTGTTTGTATGGGGATTCCTAACAAAGTGAAATGGCCATGGGTCAGTTGAAAAGTTGTTTTTAGGCCCTCCACTATAAACATCAGTGTTTGTATGGAGTTGCTACACAAAGTGAAATAGCCATGGGTTATTTGAAAAGTTGTTTTTAGGCCCTCCACTATAAACATCAGTGTTTGTGTGGGGATTCCTAACAAACTGAAATGGCCCTCCAAGTGCGGCGGAAAGCCAATCTTGCTCCTTCTTGTAATAAAAATGGTATGAACTGTTGCCCATCACTTTACAGTAAGCCTAATCTCTTTGCCTGATACAACTCTTTTTCCAATCCATGAGTAGTTACATTCTTCAACAATATCATACCAGCTTCTTTAGAATCAGATTCTTTCCTTGTCGTAATTACATGAGCATTTTTGGAAATTGTATCCGGTACTGTCAGTATCCTACCATAACCTTTATATGTTGTAGAGAGCTCTGTCAAAATTTACAATGACATATTTCCATGCATCTTCAGGAATTCTTAACGGTGTAAACTTCTATATGGTCTGGGTTTTCGACATGTATTACAAATTCTCATCACCTCTTTGAAACGTCTTTAATAAGTGCCTTCTGCTACAAAATTGAAATATCTATTAGGGATTACAAAACATTAGCGTTTACTCTAAACCAGTCATTAGATGTTCAGTTCACATTAGATATACTATTTCATTGAAAAGAGGTGTATTTTGATATCGCCGCACCGTGTTGTCGCACATTAAAAAAATTGACACCTGATGGATCATGAGCTCATTTTGATCAATGCCAGCATTTAAAGGTGACCAGGGAAAGGCCATTGATGTTTCACACATTAATTACCACCTTATATGACTTTCAAAACACTTGTTAACTAAGTCACCCTTATTTAGAGATTGAAATGTTGGTTTTATTATTCATTGACATAAAGTAACTCTTTGTTAACAGAATACACACCAAAAGTATAAATAAAAACAAGGTTCCTAAGGTTTCAACTAGTTTCTTTATATATTTTCAATCTAATGGTGGTAAACAATATGGATTTTTTTGGAATATTACCAGATGAAATAATTGAAAAAATATTC
The DNA here is from genome assembly GCA_030560905.1 of Saturnispora diversa. Taxonomy (NCBI): domain Eukaryota; kingdom Fungi; phylum Ascomycota; class Pichiomycetes; order Pichiales; family Pichiaceae; genus Saturnispora; species Saturnispora diversa. The sequence goes on from JAKTWH010000021.1 coordinate 61,936, forward strand.
ACTGAAGTAGCCAGGGATGGAATAGCGGCTATTCTCAGATGTCTGAGAGTTTCAAGAACATGGATCCGTTATCTTGCATTACGACCACAAATTTGTCAAATTAATCATTCATATTATAGTAGAGACAAAATTGAAAAGTTTGAAGAGTTTGTTGATGAATGGTGGAGACTTTATGCTCCAAATGGGAAGATTAATGCCTTTAATGTAGATATAGACAGGGTTGCAAATTACAAAATCCAAACTCAACGATATAATGATTGTATTTCTATTAAAAGTGGGTATATGGGATCTACAATATTTTCATTATTTGGGTTTTGTGATACTGCTGCCCTATTTTCTAATCTTGAAAGTTGTGAGTTGGACATGATTGCAAACACTGGGAATGAATTTATGTTTATGTTTTCACAAATACTGGAAAGGACTCCAAGATTAAATACATTAAAATTAAGTTCAAGGGGTCATAATTATATTTATCATGATAGATCTAATATTCAAAAGCCATTTTTGAAATCATGTATTTATGATGGTCAACTAATTACTGAAATTACAAAGAAAGTCATTAATTTACAACTTGAATATTCATGTTGGTTTTCTAAATCTGTACCAAACATGTTCAATAATTTACATTCATTATCAATAGTGGGGTTTTTCCCCTTTACGATTGCAATGGAGGTCATTGCAGTTAATCTCAAATTGAAGGAATTGGAATTGAAAAATATCGGAATTAAATTAGAGACAGTTCTACTATATTCATTGAGGAATAGGAAGGTGATTTCAATTTATAGGCAATTACAATCACTTAAATTTGAAACAGTTCGTGATGAAGTACTAAGACTACCTGAATCGATTCAAGGATTCATTTTTCCAAATGTATCTAAAGCTGAAATAATAGGTTTAACAATTGGCAAAATAGAGTTTGTAAAACTATTTGATCCATTTAAATTGAAACATACAATATTAGACACAAATGGAGTGTTAAAGAATAAATTTTCATATAAAAGTTGTTTATAACAAACTAGAAATATGTATAAAATCAAAATAATGGTTCGCCTTCATGACAAAATAATTGAATAAATAAATAAATAAATAAATGTTTAACAATAATAAGTTTAGAACTTGAAGACATGTTCCTTGGTGTAACCAAGGTCCTTCAACAAACCAGTGACTTCACCTTGATCAGATGGGGAAACCTTATTACCGGAGATGACATTGTAAAGGGCTGGAGGACCACAAACAAAGACGTGAGTGTCTGCAGCAGGCTTTGGCATAGAACTTTCCAAAACTTCCTTAGTAATGTAACCTTCAGTAGCCTTAAAGTTGACATTGTTGCCCTTCTTATCAACAAAGTATTGAATAGAGAATTGTTCAGGGTGAGCAGCAGCCAATTCATCCAATTCCTTCTTTAACAAAACATCTTCTGGGGTCTTAGAACCGTACAAGAGAGTAAGCTTAGTGTTATCACTCTTGTTCTTTAAAACTTCCAGAACAACTTGGTACATTGGGGCAATACCGGTACCACCAGCAATGAGACCAACTTCCTTGAATTGGTTAGTTTGCCACTTCCATTTAGTGATTGGACCCTTAAATGACAAGGTGTCATTGACCTTTAAGTCATGAATGTGGACAGACATCTTACCACCTTGGTATTTCTTAACCAGTAATTCGAATTGACCCTTGGCGTTAATTTCGGAAACTGGAGTGTAAGGTCTAATGACGTTAGAACCCTTTGGGGTAACAAATTTAGCCAGAATACATGAAGCAGTGACTAAACCGAGAGTGTTGGTAGCTTCTGGCAAGGCGAATGTCAGCAACTTGGTGTCATCGGACAATTGCTTAATGGAGGAGACCTTGAAGTCAACCCAAGCGCCATCACCATGCAAAGCAGGAGTGGAAACAGAAGCAATACGGGAAGACAGATAGTAATAAGCGGCACCCGCAGCGGCAATTGGAGCAGCAAACTTGAAAAATTTAGACATTATTTAATGAAGAAGGAAGTTAAGACAGATCTCTTGGAATCCACACTTTTATTTTATTTATTATTTATATATTTTTTTTTCGCTATGTCACCCACATCATTTTCAATGGGATGTGATTATCACGTTAGCATCAATTTGCATCTACGGCTGTATATTACTAATCTTACTAAAATTTGTACGAAAAAATGGGGATGATGCTTTGAAGCAACCCGCACTTTATTTACTCATTTGGCACCGGGCCCAGTCGAGTCGAGTCGAGTCGAGTCAGGTGAATTGGCATGGGCAACTAAACTGGTTTGGAGGTTTAGATACAGCAGATTTAACACACAACGCGACTGTGGTTTGAAGTGAAAGTTGGTGCTTGGAAGTGGAGGCTAATTGGAACAATTCCAACTATTGGGGTGAGATGGGGTTTGATGCCGCTGATTCGCAATGTTTGAACATACAGAGATGAGCACAACCGCTGCACACTGAATGAGACCAGGAAATGTTAGAGCTTTGTAGGGGAATGATGACAACATTTCTGTATACATCAAATCAACTTCTAAATGAACTTACATTCCATTCATAATTGAGCATTGGATTAGTTCTAGCGACATTGGTGGAGGGGATTTCCATGACAAGCTTGTATTATTACACTTTTAATATTATTTTGTGTATTTAGATAAGAACCTAATGTAGCCTAACTTGAGAAGCCCACCCCAGTTGGTAGTTGCATCAATTCAATCCTTACACCAACCCAATAACAACCTGCAGAAACATGAATAAATCACAAAACATTACGTAAGGGAAAGTATAAATTGTAAGAGTTGAGTGTAGTAGTATCCTGTCTTATTTAAGAGCTAGTATTTATCAATGTCATCGTCATCCAGTTTAAGAGTATTGAAATCATTGATTGTGCCCAAGGCATTGCCACGTTATCATAAGGGTCAATTGGGGAGATTGGTTGTTATTGGGGGGTGTGAAGATTACACTGGTGCACCCTTCTTTTCTGCAATTGCAGCCATGACATTAGGATGTGATTTAGTTCATGTTATATGTTCAAAGGGGGCCGCAGGAGTCATTAAGTCATATTCACCCGATTTAATGGTGCATCCGTATTTGATAGAGGAGTCTGACAATTTGAAACCTAATCTAGATAGAAGTTTAAATCTTTTGGAAAGAATGGATACAGTTATTGTTGGACCAGGATTTGGTAGGGATGAGGTTATGAAACAACAATTGATTGGTATTTTACAACATTTATTAATGGAAACAAGGAAACCGGTTGTATTAGATGCGGATTCATTATATCATCTGTCAACAACACCTAAATTGATTTCAATGTTACAATCGAGTGATAATAGTAATATCATATTGACTCCGAATGTTGTTGAATTCCAAAGATTGGCAGATGCTGCTAAGGTTAAAGAATTACAAGAATTATCCCATTTTTTCAATTGTACAATAGTTCAAAAGGGTGAAAGGGATCTCATTTCAACAAGGGAGGGGCACATTTTAGTTGTTGATGAACCAGGATCATTGAAAAGGGTTGGTGGTCAGGGTGATACACTCACTGGTTTAATTGGTACATTACTGTGTTGGGGGATGGGGACTTATAAGAGGGGGGATTGGATTCCTGAATCAGAGCTTCACAATGGTGAAAGGGTCAGTAAATTAAGTGACGAGGAAATCATATCAAGTGTTTGTTATGGGGGGTGTTATTTGACTAGGAAGACCTGCCATTTAGCATATCAAAAGTATGGACGAACTCTTCTTACTAGTGAGATCCATCATTCAATAATGGATGCATGGATCGAATTTAATGGTGATAAATATTGATATTAGTAATAATAAGGTGCCTCTTTTACCTTCCCTTTGTTATATAAATATGTACGTACATGAAGAATAATGAATTTAGTTTGATAATAGTATGAGGAATTGAATTAAATATCTCTTTTAAGATGGCTGATACCCAAGAATGCGGCCAATTGATCCCAAAGCTTTAAAACTACAGATTCATCAACACCCTCAGAACCAATGAGTTGTTCATCCTCACCTAATTCAGGAGACTTTGACTCTCCATTTAAATATAACTCCCATTTAGCCTCTTCTTCAACAGTTAAAGGCACCAATTCATAGAATCTCCCCAATTGAACAATATCATCATCACCAAGGGCCTTAAATTCAGCAACATTCTTTGGAAAGAATTCTGGTAATGTACCATCTAAATTTGGTAATGGATTTAAAAGATCGGTATCCTCAATTGAATGACTATTTTGAGTTCTAATGAGTGATTTATCATCAAGTAAAGTCAATTGGCCCTGAAGTTCCCCCACTAATTGGACAAGATCTTCATTAGTGGCAAAGTCAGCAGTGTCGACTTGGGTCCCCGAAATAGCTGTTGCTGGATTGGGGATCTCCTTCATATCCTTTTGAGCAAGTTTCACTTGTAGTTGAAGCAATTGTTCGCCTGTTTTTGATAACAGCACACGTTGTCTTTCAACAATGTCCTTGAGAGATTCGAGCTCAGCAGTTAATGATTCAATTGTATGTTGTGCCATGTTGTAATCCAAAGATGTAGAAAATAACCAGTGGCAAACAAACAAACAAATCAAAATAAGCAGCCCACATCCCCTCACCTCACCGTTGATCTCCTTTTTTTTTTGTTTCTCAACCGCCCCCCTATTTTTATTCCTTCTTTTGGGGCCGCCCATTCAATAATGAAACTGTTTGATTTGCCATACCAGTTGGCTTATTATAAGGCTTATCATATGCATGGAGAGAATGTGACGATTCATTTATGGTGTATTCCCCTTATTTTATTTTCTGCCATCATCTTATTGGCTCATTTGCCATTGCAGTTTAACATCATTTGGCCTTTAATTGGTATTTATAGTATCTACTACATTATTTTAGATACGATTGCAGGTATGATTGCAACGCCATTTTTGGTTGCATTTGGATTGATTGCATCATATTTAAGAAATAAGGACACTAGTGCCGGTTTGGATTCGTCTTTAATTATTTGGGCAACACTCCTTATTCATGTTGTATCATGGGGGGCTCAATTTTATGGACATTTCCATTTTGAGCATAAATCACCAGCTGTGTTTGATAACTTGATTCAACCATTAGTCTTGGCGCCTTATTTTGTGCTATTTGAGGTTCTTTTCCATTTGGGGTTCAAAAGCGAGTTAGAGTCCGATATGATGAAACAAGCGAGAATTAAACGTTCTTTATTATGATGATGATTATGTATGTTTTTTTTTTTTTCTCTTCCTATTCTTCTTCTTCTTCTTTTGATTTATAAACATTTATGACATTTAACGTTTCTGGTAAAACAATCTTTATATCTGGTGCTTCACAGGGTCTTGGTGAAACATTGGCAAATCAACTTCATGCATTGGGGGCCAATATTGTTCTTTTGGCAAGATCAAAGGCCAAATTACAAATTATTACAGATATTCATAACGATAATAAATTTAAAGAAAATCAATGGAGTAAATATTATAGCATTGATTTAGCAAATGCATTAGAATATGAAGCCTTTATGGGATGGATATCATTAAATAAAATAACACCAGATGTATTGATTTGTTGTGCGGGTTCATCAATTCCTAAATTGTTTACTGATCTAACAATTGATGAATTATCAAGGGGTATTGATATTAATTATAAAACCTGTGTTTATTTGATTCATTATATGGTGCCATTAATGAAGAAGAACAATAAGGATGAACGTCATATTGTTATTTTGTCATCAGCAGTTGCATTTTATTCATTTATTGGGTACTCTCAATATTCCCCCATGAAGGCGGCTTTAAGATCTTTGGGGGATGCCTTAAGTCATGAATTGAATCCCTTTAATATTCATGTTCATACAGTTTATCCTGGTAACTTTTCTTCAGAGGGTTATGCTGAAGAGAATTTAACAAAACCTAGTATTACAATGGAAATCGAGGGTGGATCTGTACCAATATCAGTTAACCAATGTTGTGATATTGTTTTGAATGGGTTAGGGTTTAAATCAAATTGGTTAAGATCAATGATTTGGCCTCATGGACAACGTTATATCTTTACTGATTTATTGAGTTGGGTTATGTATACATTTTGTATGGGCTTTTCACCAAGAGATTTCTTTGGTTTAGAAATCATTCTTGGTATTATTGGATTACTATTCGGTAGATTTATTGATATGTTTCATGAATATTTAATTAAAAAATGGTTTTCAAATGGGGTCAATCATCAAAATTGAAGTGTATTCGTATTATTCTTATACGTTATCATGTGTTATGTGTATAAATAAATAAATAAATAAATAAAGTAGGTGGGTAGGTAATTAACTAAATGACTAACTTATTTTTGTAATTGATTGTTAATAGCTGTAATTGTTGATTCAATAACCCCCACAGAAGCACCTGAAATATCCAATCCGTAAACCCAGTTCACTGCTCTAATGACTTCCTCATTCCAAATGTCCTTAGCACCCTCCTTCCAATCTCTAATAGTATATGATTTGATATTTGATTGTGGTTCAATGGGGGTGTTCCTATTATCAATAATTGCCTTTGATGTTATTAAGGAATCATGTAACTTTGCCTCCACTGAATTGAATCTTTGTGAAGTGAAATATGTTAATGTTAATGTGAAAAGTGATCCTGCTAATGCTCCACGAATGATCCCCCCCATCTTTATTGTATGTGTGTATTTGTATAAAGAGATGAGTTTGGTTTGCCATGTTGGTATTTCAAGTAAACGCGAGTTGAGCTCATTTGTGGTTGGTTGATGATGATGGTGTTTCACCCACAACAAATGGAGGGAGAGTTGGGATGGAAAGAAAGAAATTCCATTTATTTTATATTAATTCTCCCTTCAATACTGGCATTGCCACCCCCCTCCACCCAGTCCACCAATTGGCCCCTTGTCTCTCTTATAGGTTGCCGAGCAGTTACCCGGCCTGAATATTTTCACCAGCAGAACAGGAAAACCAAAAAAAAAAAAACAAAAAAAACACAAAAAAACACACAAAAAAAAAAAAAAGAAGGCCAAAAACACCAAGAAGGAAACCTTTTCGAAATTTCACGTCACCAGTTTTGATAAAATGACATTAGGTAGAAGTGCCAAGGCTTTGAATCATACCATCAAGAATCTCGCCAGCTCATTGATTCAATACGAACATGTCATTACAACCCCAGCCAAGGCCGAACTTGCTGCTGCATATGTTGAGAATTTAATTAATAAAACAAAGAAACATCATCAATCATCATCACCAGAAGCTTTAAAAGAATGGAAACATTTACTATATGGTCAACTATATAACCCTGAAATCACCATTCCTAAATTATTAGGAGAATTTCAACAAAGATATATTAAAAGAAATCATGGATTTACAAGAGAAATGAAATTAGAAAATAGATTTGGTGATAATGCACCTCAAGTTATATTAGAATTAGTTGATAATGGTTCAAGAGAAATGAAACTTTGGATTACAGCAAAGACAGTGGCTAGATTACAATTACAAAATTTAGAATTGGATCAATTAACTTCAAAGAATGTTAATGATTTAATTAAATTTAGACCAAATGGTGAAGCTGAATTTAATGAAATAGTTGAAATTTGTAAGAAGGAATTTTTCCAAGATGATGATGATTTATTATTAAAGCCAAGAATGAAAAATCAAAGTAATGGTTTCAATAAACAATTTACTGATTTTGAAGTTGTTCCAAGACCCGAAAAGAATGATAATCAAAATTAAATAAATAGAAGCACCAGGAAGAAGGGGGAGGAGGGCGTAATGACATTCATGCATTGATTTACTTACAATTCACTGTAATTTTACTTAACGTTAACTTGTATATAAGATATTTTAAGTTATACATACTACATACATACAACATTATATAGTAGATAATTTAATTTATTATCAACACCAATAGGAATGAATGACCCTTTATTTTATTTTATTTTCTTTAATTAAATGCATTAGCCATAATTTGTGTTGATTTATAATTTAATGCCTTTGTTTTATCATAAACTTGATAATAATAATCATTTGATTTTTCCTTATTTAAAATCAATAAACCATTTGAATCAATTGATAATAATTGGTCATTTGATTGTAAAAGATTATTAATGATTGATGAATCGATATTAACGATTTTATTAGTTAAATCATCAATTGTTAAATTTGAATAAATTTTCAAAATATTAATTAAAATTAATTCATTAATATTATTCATTAACTTATTAATATCTAATTTTGAAATGAAATAATCAGTTTTAAATAAAATTTTAATATCCCTTAAAATTGAATTTAAATCATTAAATTTAAAAGTTGAAAATAATGTTTGAAATAATTGAGTAAATGGATCTTGATATTCATAAGCTTCAACATCAACTGCTTTAATTAAATCTTTTAATCTTTTAAAATCCTTTGTATAAAACATGGAAACAATTATATATCTAAGAATCCATGGTGAAGCATTTTCAATTGTTGAAAGATAAGAAATTGAAAGAAATAAATCAATTAATTGATTCAATTCTTGATTATTGAAATAAATAAATAATGAATGATGAATTAATGAAGTTTTAAATTTTAATTGTTCAATTGATGATCCATTAAAATTTCTTTGATCAATAATTTCTCTTAATTTTAATAATTCATTTTGGGCTTCTTTAAATTCTTCATTATTAATTTCACATGCTAATTTCCCCCATGTTGCCTTTAATAATAAATCATGATCATTTGAAAGAGATTTAAAATTTGATAATAAATCACTTGCAACAATATAATCACCTCTATTATATTGTAATTGACCTAATTCATATAATTCATTAATTTGTGAATCATTAATACCATGTTGTTGTAATAATAATCTATTGGCATTTTTATCTTGTTTTAAATTTTCTTGAATTTCATTTGATTTAAGAAGGTCAATAAGTTCCTTTGTTAATTTATTTAATAATTGTAATTTATTATTAATTTCATTTTCTTTCACTTCATCAACAATGTATTTTTCTCCTGGGTATGCCTTTTGATATAAATCACTTGTAAATTTGAAAAGGTATGTATCCTTTAATATTTCATATTGTAATTTAGCAATTTCTTGTTCATCTTCACTAATTAATTCTAATTTTTCACTTAAAAGATAAAGTAAATGTCTTTCAACAAAGGGGAAAAATTGATTAGTTAAATCATAATTTTGTCCAATAATAATTTCTTCTGAACTCAACACCATTTCAATTCAAAATACTCAATTAAACTGTTCAATAGATTGACAATGTATAAACAAAAAAAAATTTTTTTTTATATAGTTCGTCCATTACGAAAAGAAAAGAAAGAAAAAAAACAAAACAAAACCATAGGGCAAAACCCTTGGCAAGTACACGTGACATGCACGTGACCGCATTTCAAGTGGCGCTCTCCCAGCCAAAAGGTTTATCAATTTTTTAGAATTTAATTATTTTAAATACAATAATTGTAATTATAAATTTGGTTAAGGTCCAAATTCAATTAATTGATCAAGTATTATGGAACAACATCATTTGTTGAATAATTCCAGGGCATCTGTATCAATTGATCTTGGTCAATTACATCAACAGCCATCTCAATATCAACAGCAACATCAACCTCAACATCAGCATGTTCAATCTCAACCTCAACCTCAATCTCAATCTCAATCTCAATCTGAACAACAACAAATTTATCAACAAAACCCTCAGGGTCTTTCATTGCCGAGTCAAGGTTTAACTCAAGAAGAAGAAACTCAATTGGATTATTTAAAAAGATTACCATCATATCAAGCCATTATTCAACCAAATTATCAATTTTTAATTAGAAAGTTACCAACTCATTCACTTTTACCAAGAAGGTCAACTCAATCAAAGGGTAAATATGCATTAACTGATTTTCAAATAATGAGAACTCTTGGTACAGGATCATTTGGTAGAGTTCATTTAGTTAGATCAGTTCATAATCATAGATATTATGCAATTAAAGTTTTGAAAAAGTATCAAGTTATTAAAATGAAACAAGTTGAACATACAAATGATGAAAGAAGAATGCTTAAATTAGTTGAACACCCCTTTTTAATTAGAATGTGGGGGACATTCCAAGATTCTAAAAATTTATTTATGATTATGGATTATATTGAAGGTGGTGAATTATTTTCACTTTTAAGAAAATCTCAACGGTTCCCAAATCCTGTTGCTAAATTTTATGCAGCTGAAGTTATATTAGCTCTTGAATATCTTCATTCTCATAATATTATTTATAGAGATTTGAAACCTGAAAATATTCTTTTAGATAGGAATGGTCATATTAAATTAACTGATTTTGGATTTGCAAAGGAAGTTGAAACTGTTACTTGGACACTTTGTGGTACACCAGATTATATTGCTCCTGAAGTTATTACAACAAAACCTTATAATAAATCAGTTGATTGGTGGTCTTTAGGTATTTTAATTTTTGAAATGCTGGCTGGTTATACACCATTTTATGATCATACACCAATGAAAACTTATGAAAAGATTTTAATTGGTAAAGTTCATTATCCATCTCATTTTCATCCTGATGCAGTGGATTTACTTTCTAAATTAATTATTGCTGATTTAACTAGAAGATTAGGTAATTTACAAAATGGTCCTCAAGATATTAGACAACATCAATGGTTTAATGAAGTTGTTTGGGAAAAACTGTTATTAAAGGATATAGAAACTCCTTATGAACCTCCAATTACTGCTGGTGTCGGTGATTCTAGTTTATTTGATCATTATCCTGAAGAACAATTGGATTATGGTATCGTTTGTGATGATCCATATACTAAATACTTTACAGAATTTTAATTTCAGTTCAATGCCAATTTCAGAATTTGACAATATGGTTTATTATTTTATTAATCGATCATCATCAATCAATCAATCAATCAATCAATCAATCAATCAAATAAGAACAAAAAGACAATTACAAGAATCAACCAAAAAACAAAAAGTTTTTCTCTCTAACAAGTTAGCAAGTTCAACTCCCTTTTTTTCCTCTTCTTATTGGCTCAAATTGGATCGTTGAGTTTAACTTGATTTTGATTTGTTTTCTAGTTATTTCTTTTTCTCCTTTTGTCTTTTCAACTTTTTATTTTTATTTTTACCTTACTTTACTTTACTTTACTTTACTTTGCCTTACTTTGCCTTACTTTATTTTTTATATTGGCTATCCCCCCCATTTTTTAATTCATATCTTTTTAGCTTCAGTGTGGTTTGCTTTGTTTCCCCCCCTTTTCTATTTATGTATAATCAGTTAAATTTAAACATTTTAATTGGTATTCCAATTCCTTCCATGTGAGTGGACTTTCTTTAAGCTCATGAGCGCGATAAAGGAAAATTTCCTAATTTGGGAGGGGGGGGGGAGGATCTTGGCCAATTTTGGCTTTGCTCTGCTTTACTTTGCCTTGCTTTGCTCTGCTCTGCTTTGCACATAATACAACATTGCTACTTTTAAAACCATAAAATTTAATCTTTGTACCTGATAAACACTTTATTTCCAAAAATCAATTGATGACTATCGCTAGTAAGAATAATACAATTAACCAGAATAAATTACGTACATCGAATTATTGGAATCAGATTCAACTTCAACCAATATCCTCTTCCTCCATGCCCTCCAGTACCAGTGTTCATGAAAAATCCAGCTCCTCTTTGATTTTTGATTTAGATAACATCAATACTCATATTGAATCACCCAATGAAATAGTGGGATCTTCGTTAAATTCATCACACGATTTACAAAGGTCATTGACATATTTAAACACTTTAATTGACAAAGTGAATAACAAATTAACAAAATCTGTATTATTAATCCATTTGAAATATATCGAAACAGTTTCACATTCTTTAAATAAAAGAAATAGATTAATACGGTGGAGGTATATTGTAAGCGATTGGAGAATCATTCTACAATCATTTAGTTTAATTATTGAACAAATAATTTCACTTGAACAGGAATCGTTTATTGACCCCCCATTTAAATCAAGACCCCCAGTTTTAAATCAAACGGCCAGTCAAGAGGTGACTGACCCATTTAATGATATTGTTAATGACATTAATAATTTGAAAATTTCACCAAAAACACATGTATCTAATCACTGGGAACTTATTGGTGAACAAATTGAATGGGGGAATAATGATGATGACCACGATGCAACTCCTTGGAGGGGGAAGGAGTCATACAAACTGGCGTTCCATAGGAAACCCACCATGAGCGTTCAAGGGGATCATGACAATGATAGTGAAAATCCACGCCACAGTGACAGTGATAATGACAGTGATAACGACGGTGATTGCGAATCATATTACATACGCTATACTCAAAAACGCCGTCATGCATGACTGTTAAAATTGAGAAGGAATAATAATAATAATAATAATAATAATAATAATAATAATAGATGAGTTAATGTAGCTTATATACAAGTTTGAATGAACTAAAAAAGTTAAAAAATAAGTTAAATTAAATAATTTATTCAAGGGAAACCTTAGCACCAAGTTCTTCCAATGTCTTTTTAATCTTTTCAGCATCTTCCTTGGCAACATTTTCCTTAAGAACCTTTGGAGCACTTTCAACAAATTTCTTTGAATCAACAAGTGACAATCCAAGTAAATTTTTCACTTCCTTAATGACCTTTGCTTTAGTTTTGGCATCGAATGATTCTAATTTGATGTTAAAGATAGTCTTTTCAGCAGCGGCTGGTTCAGCTTCAGCTTCTTCAGCAGCAGCAGGAGCAGCAGCAGGAGCAGCTGCACCACCAACTGGGAAGGCCATATCTGGGATATCCAATTGGGTCTTAAGAGCCTTAATAAGGGAGGAAGTTTCAGCAAGGGTTAAAACTGAAATGCTGTTAACAATATCTTGAATCTTTGGATCCACTGGAGCAGCAGCGGTGGTATCAGCCGGAGCAGCAGCAGCAGTAGAGTTAAGTCTCACAAGAGAAGGAATGACTCTTCTACTGGAAACTCGAAGGACTGATTGAGAAGCTCTTAAGGCAAGCATATTGGTATTGAATTGAAGAAAGGAAAATGGATGTTGTTGAAAATGGAAAATTTCAATGAAAAAAAAAAAAATAACCAAAAAAAAAGAGAGGGCAAAAAAAAAAAACCCCAAAAATGGAGAAAAAGTTTTCGCGAATTTTGGTTTTGATTTTTTTTTGTGCTGGAAAAAGTTTGAAATTTTGATATTTTGAACATTTGAAATGGCAACTTCTAGCTGAACTAAACTAAACTGAACTTTAAGACGTTCCTTTCCAGATCACAACATGTCATTTCGTTTTTGTGCTGATTGTAATAATATGCTTTACCCCAAGGAAGATAAAGCAGAAAGGCGGTTACTTTATCAATGCAGAAATTGCCCATATGCAGAACTAGCAAATTCCCCCCGTGTTTATAGACATGAATTGATTACAAATATTGGTGAAACAGCAGGTGTTGTTGAAGAAATTGGTGAAGATCCAACATTACCAAGATCAGATAAAACGTGTCCAAAATGTCATGAAAGTGATTGTGTGTTTTTCCAATCACAACAAAAGAGAAGGGATACTTCAATGGTGTTATTTTATGTTTGTCTTGGATGTAAAAATGTGTTTAGAAGTGATAATTAATATAAGGTTTTAAAAAATGTATAATAAAATAACAGTAAGGATTTTCAAAAAATAAACAATATATGTAGTTAATGATTATTATAAAAGAAAAGTATACATAAAATAAAACAGAATAGGACACAGTCGAGTAGAAAAGAAGATTAAAGCAGTAAAGTAGCAGAAGAAGAAGACTAAAGCAATGAAAAACCAAAAAGAAAATAGGCTATAGTAAAGTAGAATGAAAAAATTATAAATAATAATGTGACGTAGCAATATGTTTATTGTGACTGGTATTAGAATTTGTTGATAATCTATTAATGCTTGGTAATGTCACTCTTTGTGAATTAAAATTGAAATTTATACTAAGATCCGGTGTCATTAATTTACCCACAGGATCATCTAAAGCAGTTCTCAGCGTATGAATCATTTGTTCGTAAACTCTTTCCTTTGTTTGATCATTTATTGACAAAGTGGTATTGATTGTTTTTAATAAATTTAAAACATCAGTATACTTAGTATGTTGTTGTTTCAGTAGTTGAGACTGATTTATTGATAAGGGGAGATCAATAGATGAACCTTTTGTAGAAGAGGGCAATAATGGTGGTAACCTTGTTAAATGGAATTGGCTTTGACTTTGAAGTGGGGTATGTTGTTGTATTGATAATGGTAAGGATGAAGGCTGTGGGGGTTGTTGATATTGTTGTTGTTGCTGTTGCTGTGATTGGTCTTGAAATTGTTGTTGCAAATACTGTTGATGAGGTAGTTTGCAATTACCCTGGTGGTGTGAGATTTGCTTGTCAAATGTTAATTTTAAACTTTGAGGTGAAACTCCCGATAACGACGTTCCTGATTGTAAAAGGTCATCACTTGAACATACTGAGCTTGAGCTTGATAATGAAATTGATGTAGAATTACCTCTCGTACGTATTGGCATTTGCATTTGCATTTGCATTTGAACTTGTGTGGATTGCGGAGTTTGGATTGCCATGAGCGAATGATTATGTTTATCGTTAACAACCACAACAGTCCATTTTTGTGCTCTAACTGAATAATTAGCTCTAATTCTAAATGGACATGAATGTTTCCGTCTTGTTGGTTTGGCCCGCTTTATAATTTTATGTTTCAATATTTGATTATCTTGTTGTTGTGATTTACATTTGAATACTATCTTTGTATCATCTGAACGTTCTATAACTATAATCACCCCCATCGGAGCAAGTTGTGAATGTAACCATGGTTTAATAATAGCTTTATCTGTAAAGATCTTTCCGTTTAAATGTGAAATATCCATATTCAAAGGAAATTGTTGTTGCAAAAAAAAAAGAGATGTAAAGAATGAATGAAAAAAAAAAGAAAAAGAGAGCCAAAAGTGATGGGAAGAAGGGGCCTTTTCACGGACTCCGTTGACGGACTCCGCACTAACAGTTTTCTACGAAAAAATTAAGCCGACCTTTTTTCCTTCGTCTTCTCCGCCAGATGGGAAAAAAAAGTAAGGGCAGAGCAATATTGAAATGAAAATATATTACATTACATTAATTACATTGTAAGCATTTATAAATTTAATATATTATATTAACTAAACATTGTTAATAAATCAATTAATCAATTAATTTATTACTCTACTTTCTCCCTCTTCTCTTTGGAGCTCTTGCATTCTTTGCTTTACGTTTTTCCTTTAATTCACGTGAACGTTGAATATCTCCAGAAGAACGTAATTCATTTCTTGCACCACCCTTGCCAAGATAACCTTTAACTTGTAAACCCCTCTCATTCGCCTTTTTAACCTTCTCCATTTGTTTATGATAATCATCACGTCCTCTAACAGGCATCTTCGGAGCTTTGTCACCCTTATACATCAATCTACCTCCGCGTCTAGATCCATTAAGATTACTATCAAATCTTTTACCTTGATCCTTTTCGAGTGCCCCCACTTTAATTGTACCCATATTATGTTTTTGTCTCCATTGATCATATTTACCACTTCTAAATGAAGCAGGAATTCTTTGACCACTTTCACTAATAATATATTTACGATCATCTTGATTCTTT
Organism: Saturnispora diversa; assembly: GCA_030560905.1. Classification (NCBI taxonomy): domain Eukaryota; kingdom Fungi; phylum Ascomycota; class Pichiomycetes; order Pichiales; family Pichiaceae; genus Saturnispora; species Saturnispora diversa. The sequence goes on from JAKTWH010000021.1 coordinate 77,567, forward strand.
AAATATTTACCCTTCTTTTTATCCCAAACAACCTTGGCCTTATGAACTTGAATTTTATCATCTTCTGCATCAATATCAAATGCTGCTTCACTAGCATCAGTAATAAAATTTCCTCCACCACTTCCATTATCCAAATTTAATTGTTTATCTTGAATAAATGATCTTGGTGCATAATGTGACATATAAAAATTAGGATCCTTAAATGTACCATTACCATTACTATTTTTCTTTTTATTATTATTGTTAAGTAATTCATCACCATCTTCAAATGTATTCATTAATTCTTCTGCATTAATATTAAATCCAACTTCATTCTTACTATCTTCTTCATCTTTCAAAATTTCATCTTCTAATGTATGTGATAATCCAAGCATACGTTCCTTTTCTAAAAGTGCCCTTCTCTCTTTGAGTTTTTCTTGAACTGGTGCAATTTGTTTTCTTCTTTTATTCATTAATTCAATTAATCCATCATCCCTTTTACCAAATTCAAAAACTGTTTCCTTATTATGTCTATTTTGTAACTTTGCTAAAAACAGTTCCTTTTCTTCTTCTAAATTTTTCCCAAATAAAAGATGTTGATCTTCCCATCCAACTTGAATCAATTCTTTAGATCTTTTAACAGATTCAACACTTGCTGCTTGTCTTGTTCTCATATAAAGTCTTTCGGCCTTTTCACAAACACCCCTTAAAATTTTAATATCATAATTCATCTTTAAAATAGATTCAAATAATTCTTCCATATCTTCAACTTGAACACGAGGAATTGATCCTAAAACTAATCTCTTAGAATATAAAACCTTTGGTTCAATAAATCCCTCTTCACTTTGATTATGTTCATGAACCCATTTAGATCTCATTAAGTCAATTTTCTTTTCCTGCATCTTTGTTAAAAGAACCTTACGTCCAAGGAATAATTCTAAATCTAACATATATGGTAATTCATTTTCTGTTAAAATAGTATAAGCCCAACCTTTATTACCAGCTCTAGCAGTTCTACCAACACGATGAACAAACACCTTCGATGATGATGGGATGGTATAATTAATAACGTTAGCTAAAACTGGAATATCAATACCTCTAGCAGCAACATCAGTAACAACTAAAAGTGAACAAACACCCGCTCTAAATAATAATAATTGTCTTCTTCTAGCATGTTGATCTAATGAACCATAAATATAAGCAACGGGGAACCCCGCTAATTTCAACATATTTGTAATATATTCAACATGATGACGTGTTGGTACAAAGACAATTGTTGAATGTTTATTTGGTAATTCTGTAGCCTTTGCTTGTCTTAATTTAGTTCTCGGTTTACGATTGGCTCCCGTACCACGATTTGATTCTTCTTCATCACTATCATCTTCATATTTTTCATCAATTTGTTCTAATTGTGCCTTTGTTGCTAATGGCATTTTAATAACATCTTGAATAATACTTAATAGATTAGCTTCCCTTTCATTTTTTTTACAAGAAAAGAATGCTAATTCTAATTCATCACTAATTTTACTTTCTGCATCCAATCTAACTAAAACAGGATTAAATAATCCTGCTTTAGCAAAGTCAACCAAATTTCTTGGTAATGTTGCAGAGAATAATAATGATTGTCTTTTTTCTGGTAATGATGCTAATAATTCATTCAATTGTTCAGCAAACCCCATTTCAAACAATCGATCAGCTTCATCATAAACTATATATTCAACAGTTTTCAATTCTAATGCCATTTCAACTTTTAAATGCATAAATCTACCAGGTGTGGCAACAATAACATCTGGATTACCAACCATGGCTCCAAATTGATCCTCCATTGAATCACCACCAATTAAAAGTAAGGATCTCAATCCTGTACCCTTACCAAATTCTTTTAATTGTTTATGAGTTTGAAGTGCCAATTCTCTTGAGGGGGAAAGAACAATAGCTCTAATCCCAATTTTCGCACTATGTGTCTTCAATTGTTCAATAAGTGGTAAAAGAAATGCAGCTGTTTTACCTGAACCAGTTCTAGCCATACCAACAACATCACGCCCTTGTAAAATCAATGGAATGGTCTTTCTTTGAATTGGTGTTGGTTGCTTATACCCCTTTTTATTAATATTGGATAAAATATATTTATTGAATCCAAAACCAGCAAAGTTACCCTTGGATTTCAATTTACCCTGTGCTTGTGCTTGCTGTTGCTCTTGATTAATGAAATACATATCTTCATCATGTGCCTTTTTAGAATCATCATCGATTTCTAATAATGGGAAAGAATGATCCTTTTGGCCATTATTTTTGCCTTTGCTAGATGCTGATGCTGACTTCGACTTTTTAACCTTGGCCTTATTCACATCTTGTTTATTTGCCCCTTCTTCTGATTCTGATAAAATCTCGTCTTGGTAATCGTCTTGATATTCATTTTCGCTTAATGATTCATCATCTGAAGACAATTGATCGTTGACCAATGCCCCCATAATATCATGATCCTCTTCATCACTTGACATTTTGTTTAATTTAAATACAAAATAACTATAAAAAAAGGAAAGTCTTAGTGAAATTTTTCACCATAAGAAAGAGAAAAAAAAAAAAAAAAAAAATTTTTTTTTTAACTCGTTTAGGAAATTTTTGAAAGCAGCTGTGCTCATGTGCTCATGTGCTCAGGACATACAAAGACTATATTTTTTTGGTTTTTTTTGGTTTTTGGTTTGGATTTTTCAATACTATTTTTCTTTTTGTTTCGGTTTTCCTTTTATGAAATAAAATGGTACATAGCCTATGATCTTCGATATGGATGGAACCCACCACTGCGTTCCCCTCCACCACCGGCTCTTCTTCCACGATCACCACCCCCTCCTCTACGTCTTCTTCTACCCCCATCTCTGTCTCTATCTCTGTCTCTGTCTCTATCTCTGTCCCTATCTCTTCTCCTATCATTACTAAATGATGAAGTTTCCTTATCTCTAAATCTCTTTGGTCCAGATGGTAAAGCAGCACCCCCCTGTCCTGATCCTTGTCCTTGACCCTGTAATCCTTGTGGAGGAGGTGGCGGTGGAGAATTGTATTCTTGTGGGTTTGGAACCTCGTCGTCTTCATATTGATTTTGGCCATTCATTGATGACATCTGTTGCATTTGTGGCTGCTGTTGTTGTTGCATTTGTTGTTGCTGTTGTTGCATCCCCATCATCATTGGGTTCATCATCATTGACGCCTGGTCTGGATTCATTTGCATTTGTTGCATCTGTTGCATCCACATTTGTTGCATTTGTTGCATTTGTGCCATATATTGACTCATATCACCACCACCCATCATCATACCATTACCCATAGAATTATCCTGCATTTTTTTAACATTGTGTTGTGCTCTAGGCTCTGCCTTTTTAACTTCCATTCTCTTACCATGAAACATAACATATTTTTCTTGAGTACATCTCTCCACTGCATCTGCTGAATCATAAGTAACAAATCCATAACCTCTTGATTTACCTGTATCCTTATTAATCATTAATTGAGAATCAATGATATTACCAAATTGTTGAAAATATTCTCTAAAATCTTGTGTTGTAACATCACTAGCAACACCACCAACAAACACCTTCCCGATCTTTTCTTGTTCATCCTTAGGGATAGCTCTCTTTGGATCAATTAATTTCCCATCAAGAATATGCTTTTCACTTAAAACCTTATCAACACTATCACCAGTTGCAAATGTTAAAAATGCAAATCCCCTGGATTTACCAGTAGTACCATCTCTCATAACATTCACTTCAAGAACGTCACCATAACTATTGAAATATTCTTTTAATCTATTTTCATCTGTTTCCCAATTCAAACCTCCAATAAACATTTTACCAACATCCTTCCCCTCTAAATTAGCTCTCACTGAATCTTGGAATTTTCCATCTGCGCTGAGTTCACCACCCATTGGGTTTTGTTGTTGTTGTTGCATTTGTTGTTGCATTTGTTGCATTTGTTGTTGGAATAGCTGTTGCATTTGTTCCATTGGATTTAACCCTGTGTTGATATTACCTGGAATTGCAGGCACGGATGTATTGAAATCGGTTGATGACTGAATTGGTGTGGAAAGTTCATTGCCATTCCCATTACCAACTTGAGGTTGGTTTAATGTTTGAGACAATTGTGCAAAGGCCTTTGAGAAATCTGTTGACATTTGAGGAGTTTCTTGTGCAGGCTGGTTAGTAGGCACCAAAGCTTCATATGATTCTGGTCCTGTACTTTGTACAAAACCTGATGTATCCTGTTGAGGCTCCTCTGATGTTGCTTGTTGTTGTTCTTGCTCTGTCTCTGTAGGGGCCGGAGCCGGAGCAGAAGCAGTTGCAGAAGCTGCTGTCACTGCAGGAGCGCTGTCATCTGCGTAAACGTCGTCAAACAACGCTTCGTCATCGTCGAAGTTGGAAGACATTGTGTGTAATTCAGCTCCAAAAGGCGTTTGAATTCCTTATTAACAAATCAGCTTGTAAAGGCAACGTCCAATTTTTTTTTCTCTTTCTCTTTCTGTGTAAAAAAAATTTTTAGCATACATTTTTTTTTTTTTTTCAGAGCTCTTTATAGATTGGTGAAATTCAAATTCAATAAAATGAAGGAATACTTAATTTTTTTAGCTCAAAGTCACCCCAATTTTAGAAGAGCAGAATTAGAATCACTTGCTGATTTGAATGGTATTAATGTTGACTTGAGTTCCTACGATGAAACTCATCCTTTTATGATTGTTCAATTAAAAAATGATCAAGAAGCAATTGATTTGATCGATAGAGCTGTTTTAAGTAAAGGTATTTATGAATTATGGGGTCATGGAAACTCATTAGAAGATTTACATTTATCAATTAAAACAAATTTAGATGAATTAAGAGAACCATATATGGAAAGTAGTTTCAAATTTGAAATAACACCATTCCAAGGTGGTAAAAAGAGTAGAAATCAACAAATTAAACTTATTGAACAATTCCAATATTTAGAATTTAAGGGTCCTATTAGAATGAAGGACCCCCAACAAATATTTGCTATCTTTGAAAGATATTCACTTGGTGAAAATCTATATCCATTAGATAAACCCGATTATTGTTACTTTGCTAGACAAGTTCATTTAAGCAGTAGATCAAGGGGTGTTATTGAAAAATATGAAATTAAAAATAGGCCTTATTATGGTACCACCTCATTTGATCCAGAATTGGCCTTAGTTACTTGTAATATCGGACAAGTTAAACCATTAAAAATTGCATATGATCCATTTGTTGGTACGGGATCATTTTTAGTTTGTGCATCAGAATTTGGTGCATTAACAATGGGTAGTGATATTGATTTTAGAACAGTTAAGGGGAAGGGACAAAATCAAAGACATTTTGATAACTTCAAATATTATCATACATTGAATAGATATATTGACACATTTTGTATGGATTTTACTAATAATGCAATTCGTGAAGATTTCAAGTTTGATTCTATCATTTGCGATCCTCCATATGGTGTTAGAGAGGGTCTTAAAGTTTGTGGTGTTAGTAATCCTGAAAAGTATCTTGGTCGTGAACAAATTGTTATTGATGGTGAATTGGCATTCCTTAGAAAGGATTATATTCAACCAAAGAAATCATATTCATTAGATCTTCTATTAGATGATTTATTACAATTTAGTGCAGAAAGATTACCATTAGGTGGTAGATTAGCATTTTGGATGCCTGTTGCCAATGATGAAGATATACCAACATTAATCCCCCAACATGAAAGATTAGAATTACTTTATGAATTAGTTCAAGATTTTAATAGATGGTCAAGAAGGTTATTAGTTTATGTTAAAAGAGATGAGTCTTATAAGGGTAAGACATTATTATCAAATGATAGATTAGGATCAAATAATTTTAGAGCAAGATATTTCAATTCATTTTCTCAAAGTTCGAGAGATACACCTGAATATTAAATAATATTAAAGGGTTTTTTTGTACTATGTTTCTACTAATTTATAGAAAATTTAATGCTTGGTTGTTTTATTACATTACTGGTTTTTAATTTTGTTTTATTTTGTTTTAAAATTAATGTTTATTCTTATGATTTTAAGAGCTATTCAACACAGTAGGATCTTTTTAAAAGTTAAATTAAAAGGTATGAAGTGAAGACACATTTATTCATCATCTTCGTTTTCCAAAGTTTGAGCAGCAATACGATCCAAATCTCTTTGACCGTTTTCAGAGATCTTTCTACCACCGTTTTCAGAAAGTTCAAGAACACCAATCTTTTCCAAAGATTGAACAACTCTTCTGTTAACGGAACCGGAAGCATCAGTGTGTCTACCTGGCTTTGGACCTCTGTTCTTAGCACCACCGTAAACCTTGTTCAACTTACCAACACCAACTTGCTTTCTCAAGTAAATGTGTCTAGCAACGGAAGCAGCTCTCTTGTAGAACCAACCTTCAGCATCTTGTGGTGGCAATTCGTTACCAGCGGAGGTCTTGACCAATTCAACGTAAGATGGAACTTCCAACTTACCTTGTCTTTGCAAGAATTGAGCGTAAGCGTTAATGAATTCTTGAGCTGGGACGTCTCTGTTGTAATCTAATGTTAGTATTTTTTTTCTTCATTATTGATTATATATTTTAGTGTGTTTGTAGTTGCATTCAATAATGATTAAGATAATTATTAAAATAATGAAAAAGGAAATTTAAGTGGGAATAAGAAAAGAGATGATGATTCGTGTCAGTTTGATTTCTTATATATGATGTGGATTTGATTAATAAAAGTCAACTTGAATATGACTCTTCTTCTTGTTTAATTATATTCTTATATTTGGTGTTTCTTAAACTTTATTGACATTGATAACAATGAAAGTGTAACTTTTTAATCTAAGTGATAACTGTCTGTTTGTATAATCCTAATAAATCCATCTGTCTCGTATTGATTCAACTAGCTGATTCAAAGGATACATACCTAACGGTGTAACCTGGCATTCTTGAAGCTTATGTGACTTTCAAGTGTTCAATTCAATAAAATTTTTCAGATTTCATTTTGCCATTTTCGCGGTGGGGCCAAACAGCCCAAGAGGAAATTGTGGAATCCCCCTTAGGAAATTACCCCGTGCACCGCACTTCAAAAACACAATTGGCAGTCACGCAAATTCCCAAATGCGAAATAAAATGGTACGTCACGTGACCGCACACTAACTTGACATTGTCTTCCCATTGAAGCAAACTCAGTGTATAATTAAGGCGAAGGGGGCAGGATAGTATGCAAATTCACCTATATGTGAATGTATTAAAGATTAAGATAACGGTGTACTAAATATTTAATTATTAAAACCTATATAACTACACCAATTAGAGAATTTTGAAAAGGAAACAAGATAAGCGATTAACTTAGACCTTGAAACCTCTAGAGTTTCTCTTACCTCTAGCTCTTTCGAACTTTCTACCCTTAGATTGAACCTTTGGAGCCTTGTTCTTGTGTGGACCGAAACCAAAGTGTCTAACAGCTTCTCTGTGAGATCTTGGACCTCTCAAGATCAAGGTGTTCTTACCAGTTGGAGCTCTCAAAGCTAATTCATCAAGAGTGATAGCTTCACCACCGTTCTTCAAGATGGTAGCCTTAGCACCCTTAGTGAACTTAAGAGCAGCAACAGTGGCCTTTGGGAATTCGTTCAATCTAACATCGTCAGTAATAGTACCAACAACAACAACAATCTTGTTAGCAGAAGCTTCTGGCTTCAAAGCTCTAGCGATTCTGGAAACAGAAACTGGTGGTCTGTTGATCTTGGACAAGAACAAGGACTTAAGGATAACCTTGTTGAAGGAAGCTTCGGTTCTACCTGTTGCAAAAGTTTCTTGTTAGTAAATCTTGCAAAAAAAAAGATCGGGTAATTGATTGACAAATATCAAACAAAACACCCTCTCTTTTTCTTCAATTCTGCTCTATAATCGCACATGAAAGCACTCGCAGAATTATGGTGTAATAATACTATCCTTTTTATGTTACAAGATGTGATCAAGAATTTCATCATCAACAATAATAGCCCTTTTGTCACTATATCCAATGACAGCTATAAATCAAACGGAGATGATGAAAAATAAAATCTTAAAAATCACATTTGAAACAAATAAAGGCGTGTCCTAAAAGTTAAGTGAATCCCAAGAAACACTAAATAGTTATTTCACGAAAATGTAAGATAACAACTTTCTGGATTATAGAAAGCAAGAATTCAAAAAAAAGAAAGACTATTTTCTATGGATACATACGAGCCAAGTAGGAGTACAAGGTGACCAAGGACTTCAAGTAGACGTTTTCGGACTTTGGAGCTCTTCTGTTGGAGGACTTCTTGTGTGGCTTAACGTGGTGATCTCTACCCATTGTGCTTTGTTGGACTAAAAGTTAGTTAAAGGAAGGAGAGAAAAAAAGACCACTAATTTTTCACTTGAAAAAAAATAAATGAAAAAGCTTCCTTGCTCTGAGAATCTCGCGTCCCGTTGAGGGTTTGATGTACTGGCATTGTCACGTGAATAACCCTTGATTTCACGTGACCTTGAAATGATTGTGGAAATGAAATTTCAATGATTGTTTAGAAGTTATTGGGATGGTATTTCATTAAGAATACTATTTTAAATGTCTGTTGATAGACTTAAAACGGGCGAAACAAACCCTAGGGGGATCCCACAGGCAAAGTTCATTGAAAACATCGATGATTATCTTAATAGAAAGACATGTACAGAGGCAGATGTTAATAACTTTCTTAATGAGTTACAGATGCGTTTAGAACAATACAAATATATGCAAGAGAGTAAAACAAATACACTGAATAGTTTGAATCAAAAGATCCCCGATATTGAAAATACATTGGATACATGTATATTCCTAAAGAATAAGGCTCAAAAAATTGAAGATGGTGAAGATGATGATACAGAAATTGATGTTGATTATCAATTAAATGATACAATATATGCATCTGCTACAATTGAGCCAAAATCAGTGGAAAAGGTGGCTCTTTGGCTTGGTGCGGGAGTTATGTTAGAATATCCAATCGATGAAGCCATTGATATGCTTGAGGAAAGATTACAAAGGACATTAGAAAATAAACAAATCACTACTGAAGATTTGGATTATCTAAGAGCCAATATCACTACAATGGAGGTTAACACTGCTAGAGTGTACAACTGGGATGTGCAACGTAGAAAGGAATTGAACTTAGCAGAGAAGAAATAATTAAGTGAATGAATGAATAAGGAATTAAAGACATAAATTGACAAGGAGATAGATTGATGTTTTCTATCATTGTTTAGCTTAGCATATATTATAATTATTTATTCCTTAACTGTGTTTTAATAGATTAACACTATCTTCTGAAGGTATCTAAGAATTGTTGACCTAAAGTTCTTGGTGGTACGCTCGGATCTTCCTCTGTGATATCTTCCTCTGATCCCTCACCAGTATTATTATTTTCAGTAGATAATCTTAGATATGCAGATTCACTAATACCATAAGAAAATAATTTGTCCAAGAGAGATAATGAAGTATCTGTAATTGGTAAAATGTCATTGAAATAAAGATATCCAATAATATAGCCAATTGTACACACCAATGGAGATGCCATTAATCCTTCATTGAAAAATAATAAAAACGCTAATATGTAAGTATCCATTTTATTACTAATGTTGAAACTTACAGTATCACCAAAGGGTCGTAAATTTGCCACATTATTAAAATTGAGCTCCACTTGATATACAACCGGTGTATTCACATTATAAGCATAAAGAAGTGCAAATATAATCCCAAATGGGCCAGCAGGAATAAATAAATCCCATTTCAATAAATAGTAAGCCAAGAACGATACAATGCTGATTCCTAAAATATTATAGATGTATAATAATATCAAACTTTTAGCAAACTTCACACTCCCATATAATCGTTCTAACCCCTTTAATTTCATTGTAAAAAGAACAACTGCCAGTGTCACCTCTGATTGATTTTGGAATTGTATTTGCACAATGAGTAACCGCCAATATTGTTGCCATTGACTGATAAAAGGATCCCAAGCAAATAGGAAGTATTGCTTCCAATCCAAAATAGATATTCCTAAAGGCACTACCAGTAGTGCCCCTACCACAGTAGCAGATACAGAAAGATTCTTAAACCCCTTGGGTAAGAAAGTCGTCATTAAATGATAGAAAGAAGGGGTATTTATCAACTGGTTAAACTTTTTAAGTCTCGATAGTGACCACTAATTCATTCATGGATAAGCTTAAATTAGGTGTTCAAGGAACCCTTTTAACTGCTGGAAAGTCATTTAATGGTCCTAATCTACCTCCCAATGAATTGGATTACATTTTAAATGACATTCTCCACCCTAGTGACAAGATAAATGAAGAAACAATCATTTCCTATTTGGCGCATTATTATCCCAAGATTAAAAATGGGAGCAATGTGGAACTATTAACAAGAGCCTTCTTGAAATGCCCCCTATTTTTCAATGATTTCAATGTTGATTTCAATAAACAACACCGAATAGTTGAATGTTTTAAATATTTAATGGATACAAAGTTCCAAATCAGTATCCCAACATTATCATTTTACGATTTCTATTCGGCTATGTATGAGGGAGTCAGACAAACAGTAGCTGTGGATTCAGAATCTTTTTGGAAAATCTTGCCATTGGTTACGGGGTGTTTGCTTTCTAAATCTTCAAGATCGGCATTCAATGCATTTCCTCCAAGGTCTCATTCAATTGCCACTATTGATCAATATTTCAAGGAGGTGTTACTTTCTTCATTAAAAGGAATGTTTTCCTTGAATGCCCCCTATAATACACATGTATTGGCAGTGACGTGCTTGGCATCAGTGCATGACCAATTGGATCAATCCTGTTATGGCGAATTCATTAGACTGAAGCCGGATTTACCAGAATTTACTATATCACTGCTGCTCAATAGTCCATATGGTCTTCACTCTGGTGAGATCTTTTTTAAGGTCACAGATTTGGATGTATTAATGAAGGAAAGTCCTGTTTTGAGACAGTTGAACAGATTTGCGTTTCTATTCAACAAGCTCATGCAAAATTATCCAAACCACTTAAGTCTTTCCGTATTGGCTAACATAATTAGAATGATGGAGGATTACTCTTTGAAAATCACATCTGGTTCAAATTCAAAATCTCTAGAGTCCTTAATTGCTAGTAATAAATGGACTTTAGTTAAATTCAATTACTTTGCATTTGTTATCATATTTGATGGAATTACAACAAAGATCTTGAATTCCTTGAACAAGCCAACTTCTGAGAGTTATTTTATTAATAAAACTATTTTAATGTGTCTTTTCCATTTATCCACGATTCTTGAAAGGATTGGATCGGGTGGGTTTGAGTCTTACAATTTTGTTTATGAAACCAATACTAGTATACTGGTGAAGTATCGACAGACGGACCTCGCAAAATCATTTATTGAGGACTTACTATATTTGCAGAATTCTACAAGTAAATTGGATTTTACACTTCAGATAATTGAGTCCTTTTTGGTTATTCTTAACCCAGCTTTTATAAAATCAAGTATTTTACCACTCATTCACAATTTACTAAACCAAAATGATTCACCAAAGGTGATTGAAATGGCTCATAGTATCATGTTGAAGTATTTGAGCTCACTATATGATCCCAAAGATAATTCTTTATCAAACGAAAATTTAGTATTGTACATTTCATTTACGTTAAATCAATTCCCCAACAAGATATCATTTAGTCAGTGTTGTGATATTTTGTCAAGAGCAATTTTATGTATTAATGAACGTGACTTGAGTGACTTGCTTGATATAATCCAGGCTAGGGCAAGCGTCACTGATTTTTCACCTTTACCTTTACGTTCTATTAATATTAATGGCGAAAAACAACAACTTCCGGAGAAATTCCTTACCCGTCGAGCTGCTATTATAGGTATTTTAATTTCTTTGGTTCACTTCGTCCCACTTCCCCTACTAAACATGAGATTGAACAGAATTAAATTGTTAATTGATGGTTGTATTGGTGAAATGGATATTGCAACTTTGTATTCTTCCTTATGGGACGAAATGCTATACTGCAATAAATATTTCCCAGAAAAGGGTCAATTGGTATTAGCCTGGTGGTATGATAATGTAAATAATGGATCTGTACCAAAATTATAATTACGATTTTAAAACATTCATCTTTGTCGCAAGATATAAAACTTCAACGATACACCTATTATCACTCATTTATTATCTTTAATGTAATTTCTTGATATGCTTTTTCTATATGCCGTAGCCTGATATGGTACTGTTTAATTGCCAATCAATAAATTTTGAATCTAAAATTTATAAGAAATTTCATTCAATAATTTGTTCAAATGAATTTTAGTAAGGACTAAATTTTCCAAAAATCCATAAATAAAAGGGATTTTTAAATTTATTAAGGGATACAACACAGCTATAGGTAACTATGTTTTACAGGAACTCTATTTGGGCTAGAACATTTGATTTTGTATAAAACAGAGTGACTTATCTTGTATATATTTGATGTAATTCCTATAAAGAGTAGATTTACCAAGTTGCCGTTCAAAATTCAAAGAGTCTGGTAATAACCACATAGCCTATCTTCATAACGGTGCCTAGTCACATAAAGGGCGGCTGTAAAATGGGAACGACACCCACATTATCTTATCTTATTATCAGCGGTAATTTATGCCTTAATCAAAAAGCGGTAATTTACTTTTGATAAGAACATTGTTATATACAAAAATAAACTATTTGGGACAAACATAACAGCTTATCTTATCAGATAAGAATCATTGGTCCCTTAGAATAATAGTTTAGCAATGGTCTTCTAGGGTATCGATACCCGAGGTCCAGACGCATCTTTCCCGCTGTGCGGTCGGTACATCTCAAATATGGCGCTGCGGCGAAATTCCTATTTGGGTATGCGTAAGAGTAAATATACCCAGTATCAATTAAATCGAACATCCAACCTAGTCAGATAGGAAAGAAAGAAATCTCACCCCTTTTTGTCATTGCTATACACTAAATTCTAATATCACATAAAACTAATCAATTAAAAATCTTCTTGAATTTCCTCATGTGGGACCATTTCATCAAACATGTCTTCCAAAGAGGTATTTGGATGCAGAATATAAATCATTTTCTTATTAATTTCCTTGTTAACCTGCTTCTTCCATTTGGCAAAATTTTCTCGAATAGTTTCCTTTTCTTCAGGTGTCATGGATGGTTTAACAACAAATTCATCGGGTGTAGTAAAATCAGTTGGTTCAGGATTGATCTTCATCAAAATACCATCATGAACTAATTTACCCAACACCTTTCTAGCAAGACGACGTTGATCCCAATATTGTTGTTCAGATTCAATTTCAGATTCAATTTGATCCATATACCAATCAACCAATTCATCTTGAGTGTAACCATTAAATCCAACCTCCTCTTCATCATCATCCTCATCATCACCAATTTCGTTAAACCCACGGGACTTTTCCTTATCACTGATATGTCTAATAAATAGATTTCTTAAATTGACAAAAATATCGTACGGAACAATAAGCTTGTTCTTGTCCTCTTGATGTTCCCGAGACCGCTGTGCCTGGGATCTAGTAAATTCTGCTTCTTCTTGTGCTTGTGCCGAATCACCTGCATCGTCGCTGTTGCCATCACCACCATCATCATCACCACCATCACCATCATCATCATTGTTATCGTCATTGTCGTCTTCATTAACCTCCATTTCGATATCATCTTTATCAACTTTAATAATAGATTGTCTCAATAAATCATAGGCTTCAGAAACAAACACTGGGGTAATTGTCTTTTTGGTATTGGCTCTAGCAATAGCTTCTGATAAACGAATCATGGATTCTAATTGTCTAACTGTAATTCTATAACTTGATCTTCCTAAATTCTTGGAATCATCTGCTCTCAACTCCTTGTATCGTTCAATAAGGTATTCTCTAGCCTCTGGTGTCATCTTTGGTTTCAAAAGTCTTGCATACTTAATATATCTCAATAATTGTTCCTTTGTATGTGGAGGGTCAATTGCTTGATCTTTAAGAAGATGTAAATTCACAATATGGGTTGCCAATTGTGTATCAATTCTTTCGTTACATTCATCTAAAATCACAAAAAATAAATCAAATCTTGACAAAATTGGACCAGTCATTGCCAAATTACTCTTTAATCCAACCTTAGGATTGTATCTACCACCAATTGGGTTAGCTGCTGCAAGAATGGATGTTCTTGCATTCAATGTAGCATGAATTCCCGCCTTTGCAATGGAAATAGTCTGCTGTTCCATAGCTTCATGAATGGCAACCTGATCAGCAACATCCATCTTATCAAATTCATCAATACAACAAACACCATTATCAGCAAGCATAAGAGCCCCCGCCTCAATTGTGAATTCACCACTTTCTTCATCTCTAACAACGGAAGCAGTTAACCCAGCAGCCGTAGATGCCTTACCCGATGTATAAACAGATCTTGGCGCAAAACTGTTTACCCATTTCAAAAATTGTGATTTGGCACATGATGGGTCACCCACAATACAAACGTTGATATCACCTCTTAAATTAATACCTTCAACGGTTTTTTTATGGACACCACCAAGTAATTGAAGAAGGACACCCTTTTTAACCACTTCATGTCCATAAACAGTAGGACAAATAGACGCAATCAATTTAGAATAAATATTACGATCGGCAACCATATCCTTCAATTCTTCAAATTCCGAAGGAGTTAAATTCTCTAAAAAGTCATCACTTTCTTTATCTTCTCCATCAGAAGTCAGTGATTTATCAACTAGTGATGATGTATGACATCCTAAAAAGGCAATCTTATAAGTTAACTCTCTAGCTCCCAAGGATTTCATTGTAATACCAGATGTTAATCCATCCGCACCTGCACCACCTGCAGCTTTACGAATAGTAGACGGCTTGACACCAGGCAAACCTAATTGACTAACATCAGGAATCACAATTTCTGTACCAGTGAATTTACATTTATCACCAGGTTTAGCTCTTTCAACTAATTTACCTCTTAAAATGACATCTACAGTACGAGGCATAGAACCTGTAGGAATTTCACTTGAATTTTCTTGAATTCTAACCTTTTGCCAATCTAAAAATATGGATTTAGGAACATTTAAGGTCCAAAGGACTTGATTTTGACATGTTGTATTTGGACAAGATGTTGGTTCTGTATATTTGAAATATTGTTCAACATTTGTCACAACCGTTTGACATAATTCACAAGTAAACGCAGCTTTATATAATTCAGGTCTAACCTCACTCGTTCTGGTAACGGTACCAGAGATGGCCATTAGGGCCCCAATATTTTCTGCTCTCATTTCTCTAATTCTATGAGTAGTACTTAAATTGAAAAAGGATATCTGAAGAACTCTTTCACCAGGAAAAGCGTCATTATCAGTATTCACAATAGCAAAGATATCCTTGTGCTTTGAAATGACTTCTCTGAGTGCTGTCTGAAGATAAGGTAAAAATCTGTAATATTGTTGCGTAATTGCATCTGCTAAAATACCATTTTCTCTTGTTAAAAGATGCTGATAATCCACTTCTAATAATGTATTGTTTTTATTAACCATTTCTGCGATCCTCATCATATACAGCTTACCATTGAAATTGTTATCATATAATTCATGATCTGTGGGTAATGTGAAATCTTCTAAAAATGATGAAAAGAGGCCTTTAACAGTCAAAGATGTTGTATCTTCCACTTTACTCACTTCATTTAGGGCCACATTACGTCTAGCAGCTCGTGCTGTTTCAGGTATGCCCTGTTCTTCTAGATTAGATTGAGCATTTGCTGGAGCAGCGGTAGTATCTGACAATCCAATAGAATTAGAAGTTAAGGAATTAAAATTTCCAGCTTGAGAAGAGGTCTGATTTAAATCAAAGTCACTGGTCTGTGTGAATCCATCATCTTGACCAAGAATGGGGGAAGACATTTCTATTTAAAGAGAAGGGGCAACACGAAACGATAATTTTTTTGACCTCTCAATTTTGAATATCAACGCGCTGCAAATATGCTCAGGTTTGCAGGACCAAAGTTTATTCTGACGAATCAATTCAAACGAAAGCGTGAGAGCATTGAAAAAGCGTATAACAAAACACCCTTTTTGTTGAATGTTATTTATTATTTTAAATGGAACTGCAACATTGCTTTTTCTCTGGTAGAAAGCTTGTCTTACCAGCGTTTGCCTTTTCAAATATTCTAACCCGGTTTAGTCTGTCGTTGATATATCAACCTACATGTGAGAGTTTACAACCCCCCCAATACTTATAAAAGTAACTCATTTTACTTTTTGTGGTAAAACAGTTGACTTTTGAGATCGATTAGTCTGAACTTATAACCCATGATAAATGCTGCTCAGCAAATCTGACTACCGTCACTTTTGCATTTCAAGTTTTCTGGTCAACCATGTTAGGGATATTTGGATAAATTAACCGGCAGATATACTAGCAACTAAAAGTGATTTGTATTGTTAAGATTGAATGAAAAAAAATAACAATGCACATTTGAGTCAATTTCAGAGTCTTTAACTAGCAATAGCATTCAATTCTATACATCCTTTCATTCAATCATCTTTCGTTTTTGGCGCTATCATATAAAACTTTACATCTTAAATTGATAAACCAAATCTAATAAAACTCTATAATTCAATTTCACCAGCCACCACTCCATGCAGTAGCAATATATAACTATTTTCAGACCCACCGGCACTTCGCCAGGGGGAGGTTGCTGACTATTTTGAAACCAAATTTTTTAATTCCTATCTGGCTGCTTCTTTATCTTCATCATTTATCAGAACTTGTATTCTGTTTGGCTTCGCAAAAGGAAAACAACTCAATTCCGGATGAAGAGAAAGCGAAAAGGATGGATGATATATATATATATATTGAAGGGCTGATTATATGATAAGCATTGAGGTATATCCAATACTGATAATTGCAAATTTAAAAAACTATGAAGCGTTGAAAGTTTATCACTTAATATAAAAAACACAACAAATCGATACTACAAGTAGCTTTGGAATAAGTAGGTATCTGTGTTCTTGGTTTCTATTGCATGCTTGATGTTACTCTATTAACAATTTAAGCTTGGTCATCTTGGGGTTAATTCTATTCAGTTTTATATTAGCCTTTCATCTAATATCAAATCTACAACGCTCAACTCACATAGAAAATGATAAATTAGGGCAGCTCAGTTTGAAAGATGTGCAAATATTGAAAATGACACCAAATAAGTATCTTTCATGATACTACCCAACCATATTTTGCTTGAATTGCTGACCTTTGTTGCTTGTTTCCAAATTAGAAATTTGCTCAACATAGTCATCACAAGTTAATTTATGATGGATCAGAATTGACTTTGATCCAAATTTTTCACCACAAAGCTTACCTCAAAACTCAGTTTTTTACAACAGTGTTATGTGAGAGTCTGATTGGCTGCAGAAGGCATCAACCATCGCATTTAAGCGCGCTAATAAATGTGGTTTTGCCTGTTTTGTTGCAAGCTCAGGTTGAGTCAAGTGAGTGCAAACATTGCAATTTTTTGCTTCAGGTAAACGAGAAGTAGAAGATGGATGTTTTTTGTCGTCGGAACTACCTTCGATTATTTAGTTAAAAAGAGATGTGAAAAAAGGTTAGGAAAAAGAAAGTGAATCCGTTTTAAATTGCCTATTGGTTTTTAATTTTTTTGAAGCAAAGGGGAAGTTTGAAACTCGAAAAAAAATGAGCATTTGCAACCAAACTTCTTTCTTCCCATAACAATGAACAAAGGTAGGTTAGAAATCAATTTTTGCGATACCGTTGTTCAAAATAATGGAACAAGAGTAACCGTGTCTGACTTGACACCAGTTAAGGAGATGAGAGTGTTTCCAGCAGTGGAAATCGACAGAGAATGGGATAATTATTTTCCTATTAGATATTTAGATGCATCCCATATTTTGTTATGGAATAACTATCCATCTAAAATCTCTTTCAAGCTGAACCATGGATCCAGCTGCTTTATTGTTAATTACATTCATTACAAAAAGTTAAATGAGCTTGTTCAATTTGCTCAAAAGACAAAGTCATTTAATTTTTTCAATAAAGAAATTGACCATAGTAAACCAAAGAGACATCATAAGCAAGCCACAACAACAGAGGTCGAAGCTAGATTGTTGATTGAAGCTTTCGGAGAGCAAATTAATAATAAGGGAAAATATCACTCAATAAGAGTTGCCCGTTTTTTGAGATCCACCCTCATCAAATTCAAGGCAACAATGTAATATTTTTTTATCGGTCGGTAGAATGGGAAAATGATATCAAAAAAACTATGGGGCACAATATCTAGAACTGCTAGATATTGGAAATACAAAAAAGTTAATGATAAGGTTAAAAGTAAGAGAGGAAGTAAAATCGTTACATGCTTTTCCGAAGATGACCTTGAGAGAAATCAAAAAGAAGACAATAGAAAACTAAACTTAAATAACCTAGAAACCACTCACAAATTGCTTGCTAATTTAAGAAGAGAATTGACTTACGGTATATATTATTCTGTAAATTTATTAGATTACTCGAGAATTGTTGAAGAATTTTTTAATAAGATTGATGGAAATTTTGATCACTAAATATGTAAGCAGTCCTATTACTCATCAGTTGTAGCGTAGTTGGTATTGCCAAATAATTTATTTTGCTTATGAGGAGTTGACCCTGCTGAGCCAAGGTGAGGACAGATAGCTCACATGAATTTAAGCTTATGTAATCGGCAAAGAGCAAGATGTAACTAGTGAGAAGCTCAACTAATGTATATTGAGTAACTGGTTACAAACTTACAGAATTGTGAATCAGACTAACGATATTGGTGAGTATTACGTAAATTTGCCGGTCTATATGCTTGCAGCCGCCGACAGGACTAGCATTTCAAACTAGCAAACATACTCAATCTTTTCGCAGCCGCAAAAACTATTTGGAAACACTTACCTGCTTACAAACCAGGCTAAATATTTACAACGACAAAAACTATCTGCAAAAACTATCTGCAAAAACTTGTGCAATTTGTTTTAAAATAAAATTCCTAGTTGTATCGTAAGCTTCTATCATTTATGTAAATTATGATTAGTCTGCGCCAGAATAAGATTATTAATGAAAAAAGTATAAATAAAAACGGAATAAGAAATCAGAATAACCAGTACCACAACTTCATACCGACATTCTTTGAGGTTGGAACAACATAATTTGCTTCATCCCTTTCAGCTTCTTTTAAACCAGTGAAGCAATCAATTTCTTCCACCGGAGCAAAGCATCTGTAATTCTTAGTCCAGATGGCATGTCCAACGTAAAGAACAAAAACAATTGGAAGAGTAATGTAAGCAGCAACGAAATCAGAGCCATTGAAGTCAAAGAAAACGGCATAACCGTTAGTAAGGGCAACAAGAGAGAAAAAGAACACAACAAAGTAAGCGCATGGAACATCAAACTTTTTGATATAAGGAACTCTGTCAGTAAGGTTGTGGTACTCAATTGCTTTTTTAAATCTAATGTAAGTGATACCAACCATAACCCAAGAAATAAAACCAGAAACAATAGAGATATTAGTTAACCAAGTGAAAACAATAGTAGAAGAGTTTGAAACATTCAAGAAAGCCAAAAGGTTAATAGCATTGGTTAAAATAGCTGCAGCCCATGGCACACCAAATCTAGTGGTTTTAGCAAAAATCTTTGGAACTTGACCACGAAGTGCCATAGAGTGTAAAGTTCTAGTAGCACCAAAGAACTGTGCGTTACCACAAGAATAAGCAGACGTCAAAATGGCAGCGTTAACAATATGGTTTAAAACAGGAATACCAGCATTTTGAATACCAATAACAAATGGAGAGGCAGCAGCACTAGTAGAACCAGAGGCAATAGCAGACATCAATCTTGAATCATTATATGCAACAATAACACCAATACAAAGGACACCAACAACGTAAAAAAAGATCATTCTGTAAATAAATCTATCAGTAGCCTTTGGTAAGTTGATTCTTGGATGTTCAGCTTCAGAGGCACATGAAATAATCAATTCTGGAGTCAAAACAAAGGCAAAAGCAGACTTAATAATACCAGACCAACAAGCAAGAAATTTACCAGTGTTCCCCGGCGCTAGATGTTCAACAAACGCGCCCGGATTGTTCCAATAATGAAAACCTAAAACTCCGTGCGAATCTGGCGCACCACCGAAAAAGATGACAATTGACACAATAATCAACCCAACTAGTGTAATAATCTTAATAGACCCGATCCAGAATTCTGTTTCCGCAAAGTACTTCACTGCGCTGAAGTTTAAAACACACATAGTAAACCAGAAAATAGCAATCCAAGCGCCTGGATTAATACTAGACCAATATTCAATGACAAATGCAGAAGCAGTAATTTCAGACGGACAAATAAGTGCCTGAGCGTAATACAAATTTAAACCGGCCGCAAATGCCAACGATTCATTGCCTGTGTATCTACTTGCTAAGGCGTAAACGGTGGTTTGACCTTTTGCAGGAATAAACGAAACCATACTACAAAGCATATTCATAACCATCCAAACAGTAAGGGAAAGAATTAAATATCCAACAAGCAAACCAGCGGGACCACAATTTGCAAGAGCAGCACCGGAACCTGAATTAGATAGATGTTAGTAAGTTTCTTTTGTTTTTAGTGAAAAATTTTGGTGTATATATTGCTGATTTAGAATTGAGATTCAAAATCTCATTGCTGAGCAAAAGTTGAGATTTAAAATTTGTTGATAATATGCGCAATTTGATTGAAAAAAAACAAGATCGGTGATTTGCGGGCATATGGTAAATAAATGAAGGACAATAATGTTAACAAATTGTAAATAAGCCATCAGCAAAAAAATTCAATATACTAATACATACCAACAAAAAGACCAGTCCCAATGGCACCAGCCAAGGAAATAATTTGGATATGTCTGCTTTTAAGACCCGTGTGAATAGCTGTACTTTCGTCATAGTCATTCAGAGAGCCAGCTCCTTCATCATATTCGTCGATTTCAATAGTATAGTTTTTTTTATCAGCAGACATTGATTCATGTTGTTGAATGGATTCATCGGTGACAACGACATCAGAGCTGGATGCGGGGGGTGATCCATTGAACAATTTATTTATTCTATTCATTGTAATAATTTAAGTGTAATTTGAATGTGGATTATTGATTAGAATATATTACGTTGGAAGTGTTGGGGGATACGGCAGGTATTTATATAAAGTATGGTCATATAAATATCGGTTGAGATTAAAATCCTCAAGAACCAAGTTGGGATTTTTTGATGATAAGATAAACATATCATGCGAGATTTGATAAGAATAGTTAAAAGCCGAGCTAGAAGAACTGGGTCAAGAAATGATCCAATAAAGATGGGGTTAATACTGATCATATGCCTTAATATATCTAATTATATTGATATTAAATATGAGTTATTAGCTTTACTGAATGATTTACGCTAATGCCTTCCTGCGGTACTCTGGCGTAGGGAAAGCTGAAGCGAGATGTCACAGTTGCTTAAAGTTGGACGCCCAAAAAGGAAATATGCGATTTACCGCCCCCCTTTTTTTCCCCCCTCTCTTTTTTCGTCAGATCAGACAGGTTATTATCATGTATTGATAGTGAAAAGAGCCTTTCTCTTCAAGTTTCTGGTTCTCGTAAATTGGCATTCCCTTTGTAATGTTAATTTCCAATTATTATCCATATATAACCAACTTCTTTCTTGACCCTGCCACTTTTCATCTAACCATAAGATACTACTAACCATGCCCTCTATGATTTTATTGACATCCTCTAAATTTCGAAACTGATAATGCGCATCAAAAGCGGAGAAACAATTGCGATTATCTGTAATTAATAACAGCTTTGTCCAACCAAAAAGTATCCAACGTCTTTGGTTTTCTTGAATTTCAAATTCAATTATTTGGGTTTGTGAATCAACTCTACGTATTTGGGCATTGAACATGTGAGTTACCCTTGCCAAGTTCTCAACCGCATCTCCATCATTATAATAACTATTGTTATAATTATTGCATTTTGTTAGTAAAGGATTTAATAACCACCAAGTACTTCTTATAATTTTCCATCTCCAAAATATTGATCTAGCAGCAACAAATAAAGGAGTATACCAAATGAAAACTCCAATAAAACTCAGTAGTAGATATATTTTAATACTGAGGACATTTTTGATAATATAAATGTAAATTGGTGTAAATGCAATAGCCCTTAATAAGCAAATCTGTAGATCAACGGGTATACAATTGTCAGGAGGAAAAATATATTCACCAATAGTGACAAAGTTTTGAAGTGATTGTAATATTTGAGGTAATGTCAACTCATTGTTATCATTATTAACAAATTTTGTATGATATGAGTGATTAACTATCCATATTAATGCTGATACGAATAAAATAAATAAAGTAGGGATAATAAATAAAGTGAAATGACCCCAATGTAGAATCAATAAACAAATGGTGGACATAATAACAAAGTTTCTAATGTTTGAGGGTGATGTCCACATTATCATATTGAGACATCTATTAGCTAATGATAAAAAGGGTACAAGCTGATATAATGTAGAAGATACTATTGAAGGTATTGTATGAATCATTGATGTACCCCCTCCCACCCCCCATGGGGGTTCTCTTGACTCTAATTGGGCTCTTAATTGTGTCATTTAAGGAATATCTTACGTAAAAGTTGATTTCTTCCACGCGTTTGATTTGTTCCTCTTTGTGATTATAATGAGTGACACCAAGTCAGCACAAGAGGCATTTGTTAAACGGTTAGAGGAAGACGACGAGTTTGAAGATTTTCCTCAAGATACATGGACTGCAGATGCCACTGTGGGGGGTCAAACTTCAGAGACCAGACTTTGGGAAGAATCTTGGGAGGACCATGATGATGACAAGGACGATTTTACAAGGAGATTGAAGGAGGAATTGGAAAAGAATAAATAATTAATTTGTAGGTAATTATATACTCCACATTTAGGCTTTTAATATAAATAAAATATGATACAATTAACTTAGAATCAACGTTAATATTATTGACATGTTTGTCAAAATGTACAAATGGGTGGCAAACGCAAACCGCAAAGACAAAAAAAAATTCATAAACTTTGAATATCATCTTCATTTATTAGCAACCTCTTTTTAACAGTTCAATTATCAATGGCTACATTAGAAGATCTCGAATCGACCGCCACAGCTCAACAAGGTATTTCTATTGATCAGGAGATTCTTAATTCTTCCACAATTGATATCAAAAATAGGACAAAGTTACTTGATAATGAAATTAAAATCTTCAAGTCTGAACTCCTTAGACTTCAACATGATAAATCTGTAATGCTTGAAAAGATTAAGGATAACAAGGAGAAAATTAAAAACAATAAACAATTACCTTACTTAGTGGGGAATGTTGTTGAATTATTGGACTTGGATGCAGAAGAAGCTTCAAATCAAGGCGCCAATGTTGATTTAGATTCTACTAGAGTGGGTAAATCAGCGGTGATTAAAACATCCACTAGACAAACCGTATTTTTACCAATGATTGGACTTGTGGAACCAGAGAAATTGAAACCTGGTGATTTAATTGGTGTGAATAAAGATTCTTATTTAATTTTAGATACATTACCTGCAGAATATGATTCAAGAGTTAAAGCAATGGAAGTTGATGAAAAGCCAACAGAATCATATGCTGATATTGGTGGGTTGGATAAACAAGTTGAAGAATTAGTGGAAGCTGTGGTTTTACCAATGCAACAAGCTGAAAAATTCAAAAATTTAGGTATTAAACCTCCAAAGGGGGCCCTTATGTATGGTCCTCCTGGTACTGGTAAAACTCTTTTAGCAAGAGCATGTGCAGCTCAATCCAATGCCACATTTTTAAAATTGGCTGCTCCTCAATTAGTTCAAATGTTTATTGGTGATGGTGCTAAATTAGTGCGAGATGCTTTTGAATTAGCAAAGGAAAAGGCTCCAACTATTATTTTTATTGATGAATTAGATGCAATTGGTACTAAGAGATTTGATTCTGATAAATCTGGTGATAGAGAAGTTCAAAGAACAATGTTGGAATTATTAAATCAGCTGGATGGATTTGGATCAGATGATCGTGTCAAGGTTCTTGCAGCTACAAATAGAGTGGATGTTCTTGATCCAGCTCTTTTAAGATCAGGTAGATTAGATAGGAAAATTGAATTTCCTCTCCCCTCAGAAGAGGCTCGTGCTCAAATTCTTCAAATTCATGCTAGAAAGATGACTGTTGATGATAGTGTTAATTGGAAGGAATTAGCAAGATCTACAGATGAATTTAATGGTGCACAACTGAAGGCCGTCACTGTGGAAGCTGGTATGATTGCTCTTAGAAATGGTCAATCTGTTGTCAAACATGAAGATTTCGTTGAGGGTATAGGTGAAGTTCAAGCCAGAAAGACAAAGAGTGTTTCCTTTTATGCTTAATTACATTATACTTTTTATATAAAAAAAATTTTCAGTTCATAATACCAATAACCCCATTTTCATCACCAACTATAACCATACTAGATTCTAAGGGGTGAACATCAACTGCTGAAATAGCACCAATTTTATATTTAGAATTATCAACAACTCTTCTAACAACCTTGCTTGATTTCCAATCCCAAAAGTAGACTTCACCCTTTGAAGTTCCTACTAATAAACTCTTACCATCAGGTGTAAATGTGGGGCCCTGATTTAATGCTGTACTAAGGTATTGATCCCCCTCCATATTGGTGAATGTCTTTAAAGATGAATGAATCTTTTTGGATAATTCCTCACTGCTAGTGGTTGTACTACCACCAGCATTGAGTCCAGTGGTGTACGTAACAATCCCACCACCAACTTCCTCGCAAATAAAGTGACTACCACTTGGATGAATTCGAAGTCGGTGAATTGATTTTTTTAATGTAATGTGCTTTTCTGGCATATTGATTCTTAGAATCCAAACATTAACTGTTTTGTCTAAAGCTGAGGAAATAAATCGAATTGAAGGTGATCCGTGATTTGTTTCATCACAATTTAAATACCATGGCTTTATAAATTCAATATCTGTAATAGGTCCCTGATGCTGATGATCGTATGATTGTAGCAATGGATCATCGCTGGTATAGTCAAACTGCTCGAGATGTCCATTTTCAAACCCAACAAGAATGTCATCTCTTTGAGGAACAAATTTGGCAATGGTTGGTTTATTTAATTTCCGTTCAAATATGACTTTACCTCTAGCAGCATCCCAAACTTTAACATATCCATCCACTCCACAACTCACTATTAACGTTCCTAAATCGTTGAACCGCGCAGAGAGTATGGATCCATTATGTCCAATGTAATCTCTAAGCAATTTTCCTGGCTTTAAAGTATCCCATAACTTTATTATACCATTTGGTGAATTAGTTGCTGTCAAATAAACATGTCCAAATTGTGGATGAAATTGAAGAGATGTAATGATAACATTTTCATCGTCAACAGAATGGCTATTGACAAATACCTTTGGCGTATAATATGCTTTGAAACCAGGTATAAGCATAGGAAATTTCCTTGTGTACACATTAGGTGCCTGAGCTAGAACCAACTTTGAAATGTAAATGTTTGATTTGTTATTCCCATTTTGTGGGGTTGTTTCTTTTGCTGCTTCCCCCAAGTGTTCTTTGGAAACTATGTGATCATCCTTCTCTGGTCCTTGATGCTCTCCATCTACAAATTGATTCTTCCAAGGTTCCTCTATATAATCTAAATTATCATCCCCCCTTTTCAGCTTCAATTGATCCCTTTTTGCTCTCTTTTTTGCCTTTGTAGCTTTGAAATCATTGGTACCACCCGCATGATATCTTTTACGTATTTCAAATTGAATGGGGTCTTGAATGATAGTTTCCACACGGCCTGCAAATGTCAGTTTTCCATCATCAACACTCTTTTCGATTAATTTCTCATCAACATCATAACTACTATCGTCGGAAGAATACCCTAAACTCAAGCCTGACATCTATCAATACCAAATCAAACAAACACAGGGCAAAGTAAATATTTCAAGGCTGTGCTCAAAACCAAACAAAAAAAAATATTCTTCTTTTTCAAATCTTCATCTGTTAAGATTCAAGGACCAGGATGGCTAAGAGAGGAAGAAACGAGGAAGTTGATAGTGATAGTGACATTGAAGTGTCTTCATCAGAAGATGAACAATTAAAAATGGAAGGATCTGATGATGAAATGGAAGATCTTGTTAATGTTGACTTTGATTTCTTTAATTTAAATCCAGATATTGATTTCCATGCAACAAAGAACTTTTTAAGACAACTCTTCCAAGATGATTCGATTTTATTTGGACTTTCTGAACTAGCTGATCTTATTTTAAAAATTGGTAATGTTGGTACAACTATCAAAACTGGAGGATTAGAAACAGATCCATTTTCTATTTTAAGTATTATCAATTTATCTGATAATTTAAATTTGAAACCAGTTCAAACACTGATTGATTATTTTATTACCAAGTCTAAACCAAATCCAAAATTGCAAGTGCAATTAACAACACTTTTATCACCTTCATCAAAAAAGAGAGTTGGTATGATCTTTTCTGAAAGGTTAGTCAATATGCCAGTGGAAACTATGCCACCAATGTATACTATGTTAGCAGAGGAAATGGAAAATGCTGCTAATAAGGAAAAGGAATATAACTTTGATTATTATTTGATACCTTCAAGAGTTAGTCAAATCTTGGCATCGGTTGTTGATAAGGAACTTGAAGATGACGAAGCTGATAGTCGAAAGAAGACAAAGAAATCAGATAATGGACCAGCCACCTTTGATTATGTTCATTATGAAGATGAAATTTTAGAAAAGAACGCTATTCAGAAGGGTTACTTTGAATATACTCATAAAAATGTTGATGCGGATGGTAGAAGAGTCTTTAATGATTTTGCAGTGGACCCAAAATTGAGTTTAATGCTTTTAGATAAATCATCTCTTGCCAATGCCATTAATGAAATGTCTTTAGCATTTCCATACCAATAGATAATCTCTTCATTTTGTAATATGTATCTTACGTAACCCAGAGCACGTGACTTTGCAGGAGTTAAGGCTGTGCAAATTTGGCAAACAAAACAAAAGTTTAATTTTTCATGATTTTTTTTTTTTTTTTAAAGGGTAAAATCAAAGGTTTTTTTAAAGGAGGTGTGATATGAAGCAAAACGTGGTGGACATTGCACCAAAGTGCATCACCTCTTTAGCTTTTGGTGCTTTATCCGATGCTGAGATTGTGGGTCAATCTGAGGTTGAAGTGAACACTAGAAACCTTTATGATCTTGAAAATGGACGGAAACCTGTATCAAATGGTGCATTAGATCCAAAAATGGGTGTTTCAGGAAACTCTATTGAATGTTCTACCTGTCATGGGAATTTAGCTTCTTGTCATGGTCATTTTGGCCACATCAAATTAGCTTTGCCTGTTTTCCATGTTGGTTATTTTAAACAAACAATGCAAGTGTTACAAACTATTTGTAAATCATGTTCAGCTGTGTTACTTGATAAAAATTTAAAGAACAAATACTTGAATGATTTGAAAAGACCTGGAATTGATAATTTAAAAAGAATGAGAATTTTGAAAAAGGTTCTGGATCAAGCAAAGAAACAAAGACGTTGTTTACATTGTGGTGCATTGAATGGTGTTGTTAAGAAAGCAGCAGCAGGTGGTGGTCCAGCAGCATTGAAAATTATTCACGATACATTTAGATGGGTTGGTAAAAAGAATACACTAGAAAAGGATCAATGGGATAGTGACTTTGATAGATTATTTGATGACAATCCAGAATTAGAGAAATTCTTTAAAAGATGTTATGATGACTTAAATCCTTTAAGGGTGTTAAATTTATTTAAACAAGTTGAACCTGCAGATTGTGAATTATTGGGTATGGATCCTTTAAAAGGGGGTAGACCTGAAATGTACATTTGGAGATATTTACCAGCTCCACCTGTTTGTATTAGACCGTCAGTTATGATGGCAGATGCATCTAACGAAGATGATTTAACTGTCAAATTAACAGAAATTGTTTGGACTTCATCAATGATTAGAGCAGGTATTCAAAAGGGTATTTCAATCAATTCATTGATGGAACAATGGGATTATTTACAACTTGCAGTGGGGGTTTATATCAATTCTGATATTGCAACACCATCAATGATTCAAAATGGTGGCACTAAGGCCGCAAAACCAATTAGAGGGTTTTGTCAAAGATTGAAAGGTAAACAGGGTAGATTCAGAGGTAATCTTTCTGGTAAGAGAGTTGACTTTTCTGGTAGAACAGTCATTTCTCCTGATCCAAATTTAAGAATTGATGAAGTTGCCGTTCCTGAGTTAGTTGCCAAGGTTTTGACTTATCCTGAAAAGGTTACTAGATACAATAGAAAGAAATTACAAAAATTAGTTATTAGTGGTCCTGATCAACATCCTGGTGCTAATTATGTTCAAAAGAAGGATGAAGAATTGAAAAGAAACTTAAGATATGGTGATCGTCAAAAGCTGGCTAAGAATTTGAATGTTGGGGATATAGTTGAAAGACACATAGAAGATGGTGATGTTGTTTTATTCAATAGACAACCATCTCTTCATAGATTATCTATTTTATCTCATTTTGCAAAGGTCAGACCATGGAGAACTTTTAGATTGAATGAATGTGTTTGTACACCATATAATGCGGATTTCGATGGTGATGAGATGAACTTGCATGTGCCTCAAACAGAAGAAGCTAGAGCTGAAGCGATGAATTTAATGGGTGTTAAAAACAATTTATTAACACCAAAATCAGGTGAACCAATTATTGCGGCAACCCAAGATTTCATTACTGGGTCATATTTGATTTCAAAGAAGGATTCCTTTTTCGATAGGGGAACATTAACACAAATTTTATCATCTATGTGTGATGGTATCATTTCATTTGATTTACCACCTCCAGCAATTATGAAACCAGTTTGCTTATGGACTGGTAAACAAATTTTCTCTCTTTTGATTAAACCAAACAAGATGTCTAATGTTGTTATTAATTTGGATGCCAAATGTAAAACATTCCACCCTCCACCTAAGGGCCAACCAAATGAAATGTCACCTAATGATGGGTTTGTTTTAATTAGAAATTCCCAAATTCTTTGTGGTGTAATGGATAAGTCATTATTGGGTGATGGTAAAAAACATTCTGTTTTCTATACCATTTTAAGAGATTATGGTGCCGTGGAAGCAGCTAATGCAATGAATAGAATGGCCAAAATGTGTGCTCGTTATATGGGTAACAGGGGGTTTTCTATTGGTATTTCTGATGTTACACCAAAGGATGATTTGAAAAAGAAAAAGGAAGAATTAGTTGAAATTGCCTATTCAAAGTGTGATGAATTGATTGATCTTTATAAAAGAGGAAAATTAGAAACTCAACCAGGTTGTAATGAAGAACAAACATTGGAAGCCAAAATTGGTGGGTTATTATCCAAGGTTAGAGAAGAAGTTGGTGAAGTTTGTATTAATGAATTAGAAAGATCTAATGCCCCATTAATTATGGCCACTTGTGGTTCTAAGGGGTCTACATTGAACGTGTCTCAAATGGTGGCTGTCGTCGGTCAACAAATTATTTCTGGTAATAGAGTTCCAGATGGGTTCCAAGACAGATCACTGCCTCATTTCTTGAAGAACTCCAAGACTCCTCAATCTAAGGGTTTTGTTCGTAACTCTTTCTTTTCAGGATTGAGTCCACCTGAATTTCTTTTCCACGCTATTTCTGGTAGAGAGGGTTTGGTTGATACTGCTGTTAAAACTGCAGAAACTGGTTATATGTCTCGTAGATTGATGAAGTCTTTAGAAGATTTCAGTGCTAGTTATGATGATACTGTTCGTAACTCTAGTAATGGTGTTGTTCAATTCACTTATGGTGGTGATGGGTTGGATCCTTTGGATATGGAAGGTGATGGTGTTCCAGTTAATTTTACTAGAACATGGAATCATGCCTTCTTTATTACATTAAGCCATGATGATTCAGCATTGGCACCATATGAAGTGAGAAATGTTGTTAATTCTATTCTTCAACCATTGAAGGACAAATTGGTGAGAGTTGATAACCTTGGTAATCTCGTTTCTCCAGAGGATTATGATAAGATTGAATTTGTTGACGTTTTTGATGCAGAAAGAGCCTTTTATGAATCTATTAAACAATTCGTTGAAGGAAAATTAAAGGATCTTGTTAAATATAGATTGGATAAAGGATTACAAGCCTTTGATGATGCGGAAGAAGCTGAAATGTCAGAAGTTGTTGATGTTACTAAGGAAAATGCAGTTAATCAATTACTTAAAATCTCTGATACTATGATTAGAAAGTTCCTTGAACTTTGTTGTACTAAATACAGAAAGGCTCGTGTGGAACCAGGTACCGCCGTTGGTGCTATTGGTGCCCATTCTATTGGTGAACCAGGTACTCAAATGACTTTGAAAACTTTCCATTTTGCTGGTGTTGCTTCTATGAATGTTACTTTGGGTGTTCCCCGTATTAAAGAAATCATTAATGCCTCTAAGGTTATTTCTACCCCAATTATTAATGCCGTTTTAGTTAATGATGAAGATGAAAGAGCTGCCAGAGTCGTGAAAGGTAGAGTTGAAAAGACACTTTTGGAAGATATTTCCAGATATATTGAAGATGTTTATAAGGAGAATCAAGCCTTTTTACAAGTGGATATTGATATGGGAACTATTGCTAAATTACAACTTGAGTTGACGTTGGATCAAATTATTACAGCTATTTGTTCATCAAAATTAAAGATCTCTAGAGGTGATGTTGCTATTATTGGTAAAAATAAGATTCAAGTGACAATTAATGACCTTGCAGGTGATTTCAAACCAACTGCTAGATCAACTGGATCTAAAGATTTGGCAGCATTGATTGCTAAGGACCCACAAGAAAGAGAAAGATTAGAAAAGTCTTCATTGTTTTTCAAGATGCAACAAATGAAACGATTGTTGACAAAGGTTGTTGTTAAGGGTCTTCCAAATATTTCACGTGCTGTTATTAATGTTAGAGATGATGGTAAAAAGGAATTATTGGTTGAAGGTTACGGTTTGAAGGACGTTTTGGCTACCGATGGTATTATTTCCTCCAAAACTAGAACTAACCATATTCTGGAAATCTTTTCAGTGTTGGGTATTGAAGCAGCAAGAGCTAGTATTATTAACGAAATTGATTACACTATGGGATCCCATGGTATGGCGGTTGATCATAGACATATTCAATTATTAGGTGACGTTATGACGTTTAAGGGTGAAGTTTTGGGTATCACTAGATTTGGGTTAGCTAAAATGCGTGATTCCGTTTTACAATTGGCATCGTTTGAAAAGACTACTGATCATTTGTTTGATGCTGCATTCTATATGAAGACAGACAAGGTTGAGGGTGTTTCGGAAAGAATCATTCTTGGTCAAACAATGGGTATTGGTACTGGTGCATTTAAATTGGCAGCAGTTGAAGAAAGTAAGGGTAAAAATAAATTTAAAACTGGTGTCAAGGAGACATGGTTTGATAGTTTATGTAAGGGTGTTATCCCAAGGGCTATCGGCGTTAATTGAACGTTTATATCATTATTTTGTTTATAGAAAGAATAATTTAAGAGTTAATATTTTTGAAACCTGCGTGAGTAAATAAGAAACAACATATAAAAGTACCAGAAGAACAGAAAGTATAAAATGCAAAAAAATTGAATGAAAAATGAAATGATTAGCTATGTGATAATGTTTGTGGAATGCTTAAAAGGGCACCATTTTCCACAACTTGAATAGATTCAACCAAAATCCAATCATCATGATCATCACCACTATGAATCCAGAACCCCTTGCTACCATCATTTTTAAGAAAAATGATCTCATTATTAATTGTACGTAATTCCACCATATTTTCCTTGGAGTTATCCAAATCAATATTATTTGATTCAACGATATGAGATTCCACAAAGTGACGAATGTTTGATAAAATCACTGAATCCTTTTCAACTTCATCAACAACATCATCCAATGATTGTGGGAACTCCCAAGGCTTTTCAGATAAGGCAATCATAGCTTGGTCTGTTGGAGCAAAGATCAAAAGCTCCTTTT
This sequence comes from Saturnispora diversa, assembly GCA_030560905.1. Taxonomy (NCBI): domain Eukaryota; kingdom Fungi; phylum Ascomycota; class Pichiomycetes; order Pichiales; family Pichiaceae; genus Saturnispora; species Saturnispora diversa. Next base: position 109,703 of record JAKTWH010000021.1, read on the forward strand.
GATCTTCTTGAATTTTGTATTCATGATCATTAGATTCACATCTTGTGTAAATATCTATAAGTTGTCTCAAATATGATGAGAATAAGCGGAAATTGTCATTAATCGTAAGAGCAGATGCCAAATCTCCCTTTAGAGGTTCAATAAGTTCGGTATGACCGCTAAGGGAATTGGAGGCTAAATAAGTTTGTGCCTTTAATTGTAAGGATTCCATTAACGACGTTAAAGGAGATAAATCCCAAATGTAAGTTGCCACTTTATCATTATTCCATGGTTTCAATGCTAAAAATAAATCGTTGTCATTGCTGGTTTCCTTGTTGGAGATCTCATATGATTCACCATCAATTAATATATTCAGACCATCCATATGTTCAATCTGATCATCTGATAATTGCATGTTGTTCAATTTAACATTCATATGACAACCATCTCTTTTAACTAAATCGGAATCATCATTGATAAATAAATTTAAGTTGATAAGATTCTTAGCATCCCTTTTCTCAATAAATACGTTATCTAAGTTCAGATTGATAACATTTTTACCATCTCTTTTAAAAAGGTTTGCATCCGTCAGTTCCAACTTCAAATCAACAATATTCTTGGAATCTCTCTTTCTGAAATCAAAAGCATTATCCTCAATAGAAGCAATATTAACAATATTTTTAGCCTCTCTTGTTTCAAGTAAATTAAAAACATTCTTGGCCTCTCTTTTACCTAATTTAAACTCCAAGTCAACAGCTTTCAAAATGGAATCATCAAGTGGATATATGTTTACCACATTTTTGGCTGCAACAACCCCCCATAGTGCACAAATGATCATATAACTGAACTTCATTTGATGTTAATTGGAAAGAAAAAGGGAGGTGGTGATTAATTAAAATATTTAATTTTCTCTCTTTGCCCTTCAACCGCCATCCTTCTTCTCATTTATCAACACAAATGGCAAGTGATTCAAGCTTCAACCATGTTCATCGTACTTTGGCTCAGAATGCCTTGATATCACAATGGCAACACGCTGCTTTACCCTGGGACGACATTGAGGGCCCCCCAGCACAGGAGGGGCTCTTGGAAGATATTCTTAAAGGCGATAAAAGATGGGGGGATCTTTCAATGGATCAATTCACTGCTACTACTACTACTACTACTACTACTACCAATAAAGCTGTTAATGATTCCACCATTTTAAAGAGGCCATCCTTACAAGAACCTGATAACCAATCAAATTAAAAGTAAATGAGCTTCTTGCATTATTAAAATTTTCTTTACTTGACTTTCTTTCCCTAATTATAGTGATATTGTGGATGTTTAAACAGACAATAAAGGCATCGAAGCAACTTAGAGCATCTAGGGCCATTAGATGGCAACACAATGAACGTTCAACTAAATCAGCTTATGAGTATGCCTCTCAAAGGGCCAGTTCTACTCCCAAGGAGGATTTAGAGGTGTTCAAGAGAAGTCAACGGTTACAGGCCGTGTTATTGGGTACAGCTGCTATAGTGGCCTTGGTTGGTGGATATCAAATATATAACAAAAGGAATTGGTTTAAAGCTAAATTATATGGTGATAATTTTGATAATGAATCCTTTGATGAAATGTATCAAGGTTTAAAACAAAGGAAAAAGCAAAGAAATAATGATTTAATTGCAAAGGCTCAACATGTGACCAATCCTAATAGCTCCCAAGTTCCAGGAATTTATATTTGTGGTAATGACCAATATGGATTAGTTAGCGGCAATGCTGACGGCAAGACTGAATGTGATATTGTTCCTTTATTTAAGAGATTGGATATTTATGACAACTTTGTTGTTAGGGACATTACTCTTGGAGAGAAATCAGGTGCCTTAATTAATGACAGAGGTGACTTATATCAATGGGGTGCAGGTTTTAATGGTGATTGTAAAAATCCATCCATGAAGGGGTTCAATTTAGAAAAGGTTCAAATCAGTAATGGTGTTATATATGCAATGAGTTCAAAAGGGGAAATTTTCTATTTACCAGAATCAGCAGATTTACAAGCCGAAAAAATGAATAAGATCAATGGTTGGTTTGGAAAGCGGAATGTGTCATATTTCCAATTATCAACTCCAACCGCTATTAAGGACATTTCTGCTGGTATTGAACATTTGTCAATGTTAGATGAAGATGGTCAAGTGTATACATGTGCTACAGGTCTTCCAAATACAGTGATATCTCAATCTTATGGTCAATTTGGGTTACCGGAATACTCCCAATTTGATACACCACCTAAGCCAAACGAAGTTCATGAAATCGTGTTGTTAAATAAATACAAGAGTGATTCTGGAGATATTGAAAGGAGAGAAATCACCAAAATTTCATCCGGTGATTGGACCACTTTAGTTTGTGATAGTTTTGGTTCCATTTGGGGATGGGGTTGGAATAAATATGGTACTGTTGGTAAATCATTGAATTTTGATACTGAATTTATTTCTTATCCTATTAAACTTGAAGGTCTTAATACCCATTTTAAGAGATCAGACTTAGTGAAGTGTACTAATTTGGTTGTTGGAGGTGATACTGCATTTGCGTCAGTTGGTGTGAGTGACATTTACAAGTTATTTGAGGAAAAGATGAAAGATCCGTCAAAGAGTATCCAATCTAACAATGGGGAATCTGTGAGATACTTTTCTTGGGGTCATGGATTAAAGGGTAGTATGGGTCTTGGTTCTCAAATGTTTATTCATTTGAGCTCAGATCCAAGAGAAATCAAATCGTTTTCTAACATGAAGGAATTTAATGAAAAAACCAACAAGTTAGAACCGATTATCGTTAAGAAATGGTCTATTGGCCATCGCCATGGATTTGTGGAATTATCTAATGGTGATGTGATGTCTTGGGGGGATGGTGCCAAGGGTCAATTAGGTGATGGGAAGAAGACTAGAAGAGGGGCACCAAATTATGTGCCAAAGCTTCTTGAACCTGAAGCAGATTCTGACAAGAAAAGTAAATGGACCACTGTCAATGATCGTCTTCAATTAACCACAACGGGCAAATTTAAACAAGATATTGTTGCTGGTTGGGACACAACTGCCATTGTTTATAAAAATATCTAATTATTGTACATAAGAAGTTTAAAAGGAAATACAATACACAAACAAACAACCAAGCAGAGAGATCAATGCTGAGCAGAAGTTTTATCTGTAGGTTTTTTTTTTTTGCTAAAAGGGGAAATGTTGAGTTTTTTAAGCTTCTTCTTCTTTCTTATTGAATATATAAATCAGAATGACTGTAAAGCAATTGAGAATGGTTGTTATGGGTGCTCCCGGGTCAGGTAAAGGAACTGTCACAAGTAGATTACTTTCAAAATTCCCCCAAATTCACATTTTATCTACTGGTGACATTTTGAGAAGAGAAATTGCACAAAAGACTGAAATCGGATTGAATGCCAAGGAACTTATTAAGAAGGGGAAATTGGTGGATGATAGTGTGATGGCAGATCTTGTTAAGAGAGAATTAGTTCAAAATAATTGGTTAAAATCAAGTTTTCTTTTAGATGGATTCCCTCGTACCATTGGTCAAGCAAAGGCTCTCTCATTTTCATTACATGACACCCCATTAAACTGTGTTGTGGAACTTGATGTTCCAACTGAAGTTATTATGGACAGAATTTGTAACCGTTGGGTCCACGTGTCCAGTGGTAGAGTGTACAATTTGAAATATAACCCACCAAAGGTGCCGTTTAAAGACGATATCACTGGTGAACCTTTAATCCAAAGAGCTGACGATACACCAGAGACTGTTAAGGTGAGATTAGAACAATATTATTCCCAATTGGGGCCTATTAGAGATTATTATAAGTCCTTCAATAATATTTATCACACCATAAATGGTAGCAGTAGTGATATTGTTGCTCCTAAACTTCAAAACCTTGTTGCCGCCCTGTATAAACATTAGATTCGGTATTTACTTTGATATAACATTAAATTTGATATAGAAATCAGGATTACGTAAAATCACCATCAAAAAAAATACCTAAATTGGCTCGAGATTCTTGAACAATTCAATTTTTGAGCAGAAGCTTTTGTTTATTATCCATCATTACGTCCACTACTTTAAAGCCAAAGGCCTGTTTGGTCTGTCGCCAAAGAAAGATTAAGTGTGATGCCAGTCAAAAGAATGGAGATCGATGTTCAAATTGTGTGGCTTCTCAGATAGCTCATTGTATTATCCCAAAGCCAAAGAGAAGGGAAAGCAAAAAAATTAAACAAATCTTGGAAGAATATCCAGAATTAGTAGAATCAGCAGTTCGGAGTAAGGATGTTAATCTTTCAAACAACTTAACTGAAACCTTCAATAATGGAATTATACATTTAGACACCAAAAAGATGTTAAAAGGGAAACTAGAAGTTTTAAAAAAACTTGAACATTATGCTGGTTTCATAACTATACCTCTAACACAAGAATTAATGGATGAGTATGTGAAGAATTATAGGGAAAATTTCCCAGATTCATTGGTTTTAGACGAAGATGATATGAATTATTTGAATTCTCTAGGATGTTTTACCTTACCAGATCTAAATACATGCCATAAATATATTGATGCATATTTTAAGACAATGAATCCTAGGTTTCCAGTAGTCAATGAACACCAATTTAGAAAAGATTATTCCGACTTAGCATCCGGCAACTTTCCTAGTTTGGTTCTTCTACAGGCTATTATTTATGCAGGTGCTTTTTTATATGTGGAACCACAATGGTCAGATGAAGAACATCATAGACAAATGTTATATTCTAAAAGGTTTTTCAAAAGGGCAAAGGCTTTATTGGATTTAGAAACAGAGATAGATGTTTTATGTCAGATTCAAGCTGACTTGATTATTGGGAAGTATTGGTATTCTAAACCACATATTAAAACAGCAGGTTTTTCATATATAGCTGCTAATATCAGTAAGGCACATAGCTTGGGAATGCATAGAGATCAATCTAAAAACAAAAAATTGACAGTATTAGAAAAGAGACTATATAAACGAATATGGTGGTCAGTGTATGGAAAAGATTTTTGGATGTCCAATTTAGTTGGTAGACCAACAATAATTGATGAAAGAACCATGACAGTCAAACATATTGACTTTGATGACATGCTGGATACGGAAGAGCCTAATCAAAAATGTTCAATCGAGGGAATATTTTTCACCTATAGAAATTCATTGTTAGATGGATTCAAATTAGTCTTTCAAAATATTGCTAAAATTAGACAAAAAATAGGGTCACCTGCAAAATTAGTAAATGAATGTGATCAGTTTTTATTGAAATGGATTCAGGAGTTACCTAAGGAATTATTATTTCATACTGATAGCAATGATAATACAATCTTTTCAGCGGCTATAGCAATGCAATATTATAGCTTGTTATTAATTGTTCATAAAATTCATATTTTCCGGAAACCAGCTCAAGAGAATTTTGATATTTCACATCCTTATTCATCATGGGCTATTACCTTCAAATCGGCTCATATGTTAGCACTTGTTGGTAACTATTTTTATGAAACCAAGACCCTTTTTAATTATCCAAGTACCCTGTGTGCTGCTACTTCTTTTGCAGGCACCATGTTGATGTATCATATGCATAGTCCAGATGAAAAGATCGCTGCACTTGCCGACCAAGATATTAAACTATGTCTTCGTGTTTTGGATAAACTGAAAATAGGGTGGCCATTGGCAGCCCCATTGCATCTGCATCTTAAATTATTTCATGAAAATAAAATTAGAAGAGCAAACGTTATTCAAAGAATGTTAAAAAATAGTACCAAAACAACACGTCACTCAAGTAGTAATATTGATAGTGAAAAGACCATGAAAATTTTAAATAATATTAGGATTTTACCTATGATTGTTCCAATTGATGAACGAAAAAACCAACCGGCCTTTATTGATACCAGTTTTGAAAATAACACATCTGACATACCAAAATCAAGCGCTGATGCAATGGAGAATTCTTGTTTGCCTATTTCAAATATTAGCGATGCATCTAGGCAACATGCTAATATGGTTTTGTTACCAAAATTGTATGATTCACCCATTGGATTAATGAACATGAACATGAATAAGAATGAACAAAAATTAGAAACGATTTCCAATAAACATAAAGATATTGCACCACAATTAGAAGAAAAACATGATCATTCGCAGCTACCTCAAATTAATTCAGCCTTTGCTGGTTCTAACGAATACCCTTCTGAGGACAAAAACAATCTTCATACCTTAATGAGAACATTTGATGAAGTTATTCCTGAAAATGTTGTTCCCAATATTAATGAATCCGAATGGCACCCTCAAATTGAGGGTATCGATGGTAACATGAGAACACCCGAATTTAATGATGATTATGAGAACAATCATGAACTGGAGGAGAATGATTTTGCTTTCTTTTCAAGAATTAGCAAAATTGATTATTATCCTTTTACGGAAGATTTCATTTACAATCAATGATGTGACATTAGATTTTCATTACAATATTTTATATGGAGTACTTTATATGGTTTTGTTCAAAGTTATATTAATTAGTTATATCTCTAGCTATAAATGTATCATATAAATAGAACAATGAAGTAAATTGTTAATTTATTTAAATCATTGGAAGGTAACATAACCTAAACGGTCATAAATACTTCTGTTTCTAACCAGTCCATCGTAAATTTTATAATTTTCACTCAATTTATGACCAATATTCAAACGCTCCTTATGAGCAGCCTTCGACTCTTCTGGGGTTTTAGTTTCAATCCATTCAATTGTCTTCTTAGTAAATTCTTCAAAAAGGTCCTTTCTTTCTTGCTCTATTTGAGCCAATTTTTGTTTATCTTGATCTTTTAATCCATTTGCTTCTTTTGTAGGTTCCAAATAATTCCATTCGTAATCATCATCACCACCTAATTCAGTCATGATTTGATCCTTTGAAATCCATTTTTCAAGATCCGCAGTAGTCTTTGTGAAATTAACCTTTGAAGCAACAACTGGATCAAGCCATTTTTTGACAATAGCCCAAATACCAGGAAAGATCCATGGGGCCTTATGAATAAGCAAGACACCTAAACTTTCTGGATAATGAGCTTCAAATGCACCTGTAATATATTTGACAGGATCATAATCCATGTTACTCATAGTGAAACCAGATAAATCAAAAATCAAAACACATTGATCAACTGGTTCAGTTAATAATAATCTTGCATATTCGATCAATAACAAAGTAAACTCTTCAACTTCTTCACTAGTTTGTTCAGAACTTATATGGTATCTTGGTCTGACAATAACAACTGGACGACCTAATTTATCATGTCCACGAATAATACATTTACCCTTTCTAAATTGAAGTAACACACCGTTCTTTTTTTGTTCTAAACATCCCAGTTCACTTGATTTAAGCAGTTTATCAACATGAGATTGATTCATACGCCATTCCAAAGTATTTGCAATCATAACAAGCGATGCATCAACTTCCCACTTTCTAGCACGGATAAATCTCAATAATAAGTTATCAGGTGTATCATGTCTCAAAGCATTTAAAAATGCATCAAGGACCCTGGAAGAGTCCAAATTCTTTAAAGCTGAATGGATTTTAACATCTGTAGAATGCTTAACATTTGGATCAATAGCACTTTGATTAGAAAGGGTCCCCTTGAGATCTTGATGTTGGTGATGAATCGATGGAATTTCATTCTCCTTTTCCTTTGGATTCTTATTCTTCTTTAAACGCCCAAAAAGACCTCCCTTCTTCTTCTCTGTAGGTTGAACAGTAGAAGAATGTGACACGTGATGTTTAACTGCACTATTAGCCCTTGAACGGGATAATGGAGCAGGTGGTTGAACATTGAGTCCAGCATAGTGAAAAATGTACATCCAAACCTGTTTCAAGACTCGTTCTTGATCATCAGTTAATGTAGCAGCCCTTCCGGGCATTTCCTTGGCAGTCATTGTCATCTGTTAGGATAGAGCTTACAACTGTAAGAAAGCCCTTTTACGATTTCTTGAATTGTTTACCCTCTCAATAAAAAATTCTCGCATAACATGATTACATCAGCATATATATGCTCAGCTTAATGATGTTCATTACTATACGATGCTATTTATAATATATCTAAGATGTTAATGCCTTTATTGCTGACATTTGAGCAGTCAAAATAGTGTTCTCCCTTTCAGGACTTCCAAATGGTGGCAAAATTCCACCACATTTACCAATTATTGAACCTAAAAGAGCATCCCCTGCTCCAGTGACATTAGTGATCAGATCACTGTCAATAGAATACGCAGGGAAGTGTTCAATAGTGATACCAAGACCATTTCTTCCTGCAGCAGATGAACTCAATATAGTCCAATCACTAACTGATGACTTTGATGCAACTTTATGTGCCTCAATAATATTCTCATTAATTTGAATTAGTGTAACACCATTGGATCCATCCTTTATTAACAATGTAGGAAAGTAAGGGAGTAATTGAAAAGCCCTTTGGAAAACCCCTCTTTGAAGATACTCTTTCACCAAAGGATGAGAGTAGCTAACAGTGTCCAATCTATCACGAAGTGAAGTGGCCGCTATGGCGTCTAATACGTTAAACCATCCATCAATATCATTAAACTTCCCCATTTCGGAAAATGATGTATTTAATGCCTCCAATTCATTAATAGTAGGGGTGACTAAACCTATCATAGTATTAGGAAAAACTGGCAATGCTGTATTTGCAATTCTAGAACATTTAACAACAGAGGTTGGTTCAAAAACTAAATTAATACTCATAGAATGACCCCTTTCTATTAAATCATTCATCAAGTTGACACTAATATTAGCATCAAAAATAATTTCTTTTGGCCTGTATTGATTTAGCAAGGGACTAATATCGCCAATTTCTAACTTTTCAATGATATTCATATCAGCACAAGCAACAATTAATTCACCGTCGCCCTTGTGAATTGAAACATATTTAGCAGTATTAGCATTTGATGCTTCAGCAGGCTCAACAAGACCTAAATTAGTGAGCCCAACTTCCTCTATATTACTAGTAATAAACTGGCCGCCAGAATCACTTTTATTTATAGTTGAAATAAATAAAACTGGTTTTTCAGATTCCCTTTGAGTTGCCAATGCCACGTTGAAGCCAACACCACCAATAGATTCAGTAACCATACCAGGATTCGAATCTTCGAGATAAGGTGTATTTGAATTTGTTTTGCATAAAACGTCAACAGCAACGGAACCAACCACTGCAGTATTCACTATTTCACTTTTTAACTTTGGAGTAATAGTTGATTCCATTTCAGGGTCCAAAATAATAGGCTGTCTCAAATCATATTTTCCCCCTTTAATATCACATAATGATTTAGCAATGTTAGATGCCATTCTTGCATTGTTTTTCACAAATTCAACATTGCATTTGACACTTTCTCCATTGGTGACTTTATTAATTCTACCAAGTAAAAACGGTGTCAATTGTTTACCACGTACGCCACGTCTATCAGCCTCCTCTAATGATTCATCAATAACCTTGTTTATAATTTTAGGGTCTAATTCAACATCCTTTGGAGCAGGAACACAAAACACTTGACCAGCTGGCAACTCCATCTGAAATTTACTAGCATATAATAAACGTGCAGCCATCCCTGGATTTTCAAATACATATGGACTTGATATACCTGATCCACGAACATAAAATCCTGGTACTTGAACATCTAAAGTCTCACCCATTGATATCAATTTCAAGGCTTCTTCCTTATTCTTAACTTTCCCAGATCTAATAAATTCATCCATCATATAACTATCAATATATGTGGAAACCATAACACCCTTCGTTTCTAAATATTCCAATGTCCTTCCAACGTCTAAAATACTCTTTGGCCCAGAACAAACGACACCCACAGGAGTGGTTGATAATTCTTCTAGATCAGCAGAAACATCCATTAAATCGAATGGCCTTGAAACACCACCCAATCCACCTGTAGCAAAGATATCAATACCTGCCTTATGGCATAAGTCCATAGTGGTGGCGATGGTGGTTCCACCTATTATTCCCCTTGCAATGACAGTTGGAATGTCACGTCTAGAAACCTTCATTTTAGGAATATTGGGATCTCCCATTTGCTGTAAATCGTTAGAATCACATCCAACTACAGCCTGGCCATTGATATACCCCATTGTAGCAGGCACACATCCCTCTTTTCTAATGATTGATTCCACTCTTTGTGCCATTTCTATATTGGCAGGATATGGTAAACCATGGGTTATTATTGTTGATTCGAGTGCAACCACGGGAGTGTTTGTCTTTAATGCATGTTCCACCTCAGGATTGATCCTAAAAACAGAGTATAGTCTCTTGAATTGATGTCCAAATCTCAACATCAGAACTGTCCCTTTGAAAAAGGATTTTTCATTTGCAGAAAAAAAAAGAGAATATGTCAAAATTTGGGTCAAAGTCCACGATAATCTATCATAAATACAATTACACCGTTACATATATGGCAGTAGAAAAGATACTTATTTATTCTTTTTACTTTCTTTTCTTTCTGGTCCCATTTTCATTGATTTTCCTGATTTGAAACCATATCTGAATAGCCATTTCAATATATCTCCAAAGATAATCATTACTATTAACCCTAAAGCAGTCACAATTAAAAGGGAGTTATCAACAATAAATTGCTTCTCGAAGATCACTCCTGTATCTATGCCCATAATTACCATTCGTAAACCCTCTTTAATATCAATGGAATCACTATCATCATCATCTGGAGTGTCAAATCTATTCTTACCTTGAAATGAAGATTTACGAGTTTTCTTGCTTAACCATGTTTCATCTTGTTCTGTATCATCTATATGTCTCTCCAGTTTTTTATTTCTTTCAAATCCAAACCAGCGTGATCTGTCAAATAAAGTGATATCGGGCCAAATCCAACGATTCGAGGTCCTTGCTCTCTGTTTTAAGCTTGGCATAAGTGTTCTTGGATTTTCAGGAACTTCATCAAACGTTAAGAACAAGTCACGTTTCAGATCTTCTGGTTGATATTCCTCTGGTGTTGTTGACGTTATTAAAATAAATATATTTGGTGTTGGTAATTTCTTTATGATCCTGTAAATTAAATCATCCACCTTTTTTAATTGCTCTGTTCTCTCTTCTGTGCCAACTGGCAAGTAAACAATGTCATTAGGAATTTGCACATCGATATATCTTGGTTTAGTATCAAGATATTTGGCCAACTCAGGTTCTTCCATATCTGTTATTTCAATTTTGACAACATCACAATTGAGCCTTAGTGTCTTTTCTAATTGTTTAAAGTCAAATTGGGTTGGTTCATTCATATGGCTGATAGCCATTATGGAACTGGCTCTACTAATGATTTTTCTACTCCAATCCCAAGCCTCCCATTTTTGAAGATCATCTATATTTAAACCTGGGACTCTCACCATTATATAAGCATCTGAAAGACATTGATTTAATACCCCTTTTGTATTGTCTAATATCACAGAGGCGTCCTGTGGTATTTGAATTGGGGGCGTCATGTTGGACATCGCCATATCTATTTCATAAAAGGGATTTTTTTCTACATAAACATGATTTGCCAGTATTATAGGAACACTCCATTCAGCACATGCAATGGAGGCCAATAATAACCAGTGGAATACACTCTTCATTAACTTCAAATGGATTAGACTATTTAAAGATCAATTACGTACATATTTTTTTTAAAGTTTTTCTTCTTTCATTAGAACATTGCTCATGAAAAGGCTTAAAAATTGTATCAAAAGGACTTAAACAATAACGTTAGCTTCTTCAACAGCGTAAATCTCAAAATACTTTTCAAAAAGACCAATGAGTAATTCAATGTCAAATGAACCACCGGTTTCTCTAATTGAATGCATTGATAATTGTGGATTACCTAAATCAAGAGTACGAAGACCCATCTTAGCACTAATCATTGGACCAATAGTAGAACCACAAGGAGAGTCATTTCTTGCCACAAACAACTGAAGTGGAGTAGTTGCTTGTGATCCAATTCTCTTAATTAAAACAATACCGGCAGAATTGGTAACATAACGTTGGTTTGCATTCACCTTAATGACTGGACCCTGGTTTAATTGAGGTCTGTTTAAGGAATCATAATTTTCAGGGTAATTTGGGTGAACACCATGTGCCATATCTGAAGAAATCATAAATGACTTTGCCATTGCTGATTGGAAATATGAAGCAGGCAGTTCTTTACCTTGAAGATCAACATCTGGAGTCAATGTCAATGCAGAAATTCTTCCAACAACATCATGAAGGAAGGATGAATCGGCACCTTGAGCAGATAAAGAGCCAATTTCTTCATGATCAAAGAGAGAAATCAGTTGAATAGCCTCTTGTGATTTCAATAATTCATCAGTGGAAGATCTAATCAAACCTTCAGTTGCACAGTAACATGTAACTTGGTTATCTAATCTAGGAGAAAAAATAAATTCATCATTCAATCCACCAAGGACAGATGGTTGTGTATCATATAAGACCAATTCAAAGTCTTCAATTTGTTCAACAGTAGTGTTCAATTCTTTAGCGACTAAATCCAAAAGTTGTTTATCATGTCTTGCAATGATGGTTTTAAGTGATTGGAATTCTTCTGGTTTCAAATCTTCACCTTTACAACAACCTGTAGACTCTTCTGTAGTTTCACCATTATCTTCTAACCCAGCAATTGGTTTAAACTGAGTTTCTTTATTAAATTCAAACTTGGTGTATCTATCCTTAGTCAAATGAATGGCTAAAGTAGGAATTCTAAGCAATGGCTTATCAATCTTAACCAACTTTGAAACTAATTTGTTACCCTCGCTAACAAAGACTCTACCAGCAATACTCAGGTCTCTATCAAACCAAGTGTGCCAAATACCACCACCATAAACTTCAACACCAATTTGAATGTAACCTTCCTTTCTAGATTTGCTAATTGGTTTAATTCTCAAGACAGGAGAATCGGTGTGACCACCAACCATTGCAAAGGCATTACCTGGAGTATACTTTTGACCCACGGCAAATGCAATCAAAGAAGATGCATTTCTGGTAACGAAATATTTCCCACCCTTTTTAATCTGGCCTGCCCAATGTTGACGTTCTGATAATTCTACAAACCCTGCTTGTTGGAGAGAGGAACGAACGTTAGAAGTGACATGATAAGGTGTTGGTGAGGCATTAACGAAGGATAAGAACCCCCTAGCAGATTTTAATGATTCAGTAGACATTTGACGATGAAAAAGAAGTAAGATTAACAGTGTAACAAGTTGCCGTGTGAAAAAAAGGCTCATTATAATAGTTTATTATTTTATAAGATTAAAGCATTTTATACAAGAGATGGGTTTAAGTTTCAAAATGATTTACCAGATTTCAAATCCCAGTATTCTCTCCTTTTGTTCTTGGTAACTGCACTGGCTGATGCATTTTTAAAGTTTATCACATTTGGAGGTTGATAGTTGTTATCATCGTTATCATCATCGTCTTCGTCTTCGTGCTCTTCAATGCCCATCAACTGAGTTTCCGTTTTATCAGTGGTTCTTTTTGACTTTTGAGAATCTTCAAATGCTTGCACAACATCAATACCATTATTCTTTTCCTTATGGTCATCATCTGAGAGGGAAATGTATGGATCTGAAAATTGAACAGAGTCAATATCAATACCGGCCTTTTGAGACGGAAGTAAAGGTAATCCATTAATATATTGTGGTTCTTCTTCCTTTGCCTTCTTATCCTTCTTACGTTTCTTATCCTTTTTCTTATCCTTTTTGTCTTTCTTAGATCGTTTCTTTGGAGGTTCTTCATCATCCTCCACTTCTTGATCATTGGACACTTCAGTCATAGCCAGATTATGAACTTCTGATCTCGCATCACCAAAACTTCTCTTTCTCCCCTTCCATTTAATAATACCTCCAAGAATTGATTGTCCTAATCTTTGCTTGAAAGTTGATGATTGTAAAGTATAACATTGATTCACTAATAATTCAAAGGCACCACCAAAGGCTCTTTTAATATCTCGAAGATTATATGTACCCCTAGTAATATTATTTAATGGATCATGAGGATCTTGAATAGACAATGCAAAGGTGTTTCTGTTTAGCAAAGAAGAATTTGATGATTTTGAAATGTAAATTGGTTGCGGATATTCGTTGGAGTTGGGAGCGGGTGTTGTAAATGCTAAAGCCACGTTATCATACCCAAAGTTATAACCATAAAGTTCTAGGAACTCGATTAACAAAACCCCCAAATTTTCTAATGGATCAATATTACCAGTAGCCAATCTTGGATGAAGTTTCAAAAATGCATACACAAGACAGATAATGGCAAACCCACCAAGACCACCAGTATGAACTTCGTTTAATCTTCTAGAAGCCAAAAATTGTTTAATGATCAGCACCAATTCACGTAACCCCGGTGTGGTTTTAATCCATCCAATGATTAACTTAGCTGCTTTCAAACCATTGGTTTTTTCAAATGAAACATCAATGTGAATCTTAGTCTTTGGATCAACAAACTTAATGATGGGGACTTTGGCTTTAGCAATTGGTTGAACTTCAATACCTAAACCGTTGTTTCTAATATAAGACGTAAGTTTGTAAAGCGCATTTTTGGTATCATATTTAGGACTACCACGTTTTGTTATCACAACACAATCAATATCAGAACCAGGCAAATATAAATCAGTGGCATAAGATCCAAAACATAATAGCTCTGCGTCTGGCCATAACTTTGAAAGATGAAATCTTAAATTCTGAATGAGATTGTTTCTAGCACAAATTTCATCAGCAGATGGTGAAATATATTTAATAAAATCAACAATTTCTGTTGTAAGCCAATCTGCCATTGACTTTTGTTTTGTATGATCATTATTCCTTATCCATGGGAAATTAGGGTTTATTTGTCCTGCTGGATGCACGGAAGCTGCTGGTTGGTAAGATCCTCCCTCATCATTTGACAGATACGCATTATCAATTTCATCATATCCTGATGGAGCAGGGTCATAATCTGCCATATCATCATGATCATCTTCGTTATCAGAAAAGTCAAAAGCAATATAATCTTGATGAACATCAAGATTCTCAGTCTCTTCCTTCTTTTGCTTCTTAGAAACATGTTCATCACTATTGTTTAGATCGTTTGCTTCATTCTTTTCCTTTTCTTCTTCTGCGTCATTATCTGAGTCTGATAATTCATCCAATTGAATAACTTCATCTTCATTGTCGTCTAGAGAAATTGGGTTTTTCTCTGAACCAGAATCAGAGTCGGATTCAAAGTCAGATACACTTGCATCAGAAACAATCACTATTTCATCCTCTGATTGAGATTCGTCTTTACTAGCATTTTCAAACACATTTGATTGTGACACTTGTTTCAATTGTTTTTTCTTCATCTTTTCCTTTTTTTTAAAGCTCTTTTTATTAGTTTTCTTTTCACTACTTATTGAAGGTCTCTTTTGAGTCGACTTGGGATCCTTTTTGCCCTTTTTTTTAACCATTTTGGTATTTTTCACCATAATATTAAATAGAAGAAAAAAGTTTCGATATATTCAAAATTTTTTATTTTGCCTTTCTTTTCCCAGTGGCAAAAGCAAACGCAATTACCATTAAGAAGGAATTGATATAATTAAATAAGATGGCTGATAGGTATTCATTTTCTCTTACAACATTTTCCCCCTCTGGAAAGTTGAAACAGATTGAACATGCACTTGCTGCTGTGAATCAGGGTGTTACTGCCATTGGTATAAAAGCTGCAAATGGTGTCGTTTTGGCCACTGAAAAGAGATCTAAATCCCCCCTCACAGAGGAAGTTTCATCAAAAATGGGTCAAATCGGACCCGATTGTGGTATGACTTATGCTGGTATGGGTCCAGATTTTAGAGTGTTGGTTGATAAAGCTAGAAAGACTGCACATTCTGATTATCTGAGAATTTATAATGAACATCCACCAGCAAAGGTTGTTGTGTCTCAAGTGGCACGTGTGATGCAAGAAGCCACTCAATCACCTGGTGTGAGACCATATGGTGTCTCTTTGTTAGTTGCTGGTCACGATTGTCTTTATCAAGTTGATCCATCAGGTTCATATTTCCCATGGAAGGCCACTGCCATTGGTAAATCATCTGCTGCTGCTAAAACCTTTTTAGAAAAGCGTTGGAATCCAGAATTAGATCTTGATGATGCTATTCATATGGCTCTTTTGGCTTTAAAGGAATGTTGTGAGGGTGAATTAACTGGATCTAATGTTGAATTATCGATTGTGGCTGATCCAGATGACTCCTTATTGGGATTCCAGGGTGTTGATGGTGCTGTGGGTCCTCGTTTCAAATTACTCAAGTCTTCTGAACTCAACGACAGAATTGCCGCCCTTTAGTTACTGCTTCCCTATATATCTATCAACTATGAAGATCGTTACGTAATACCTTCTCCGTAATCTCTGAGCCACTGATTTTTTTTTGATTTTTTTATGTGTGTTTGTATTTCCTCATTTTCTTGTTCTAAACAACTTCCTCTTATACATCAATTTATTCTCAACAATGTCTGCCCCAGACACATTGGTCGAGTCTATAATAGAGACTTTATCTGTTTTTTCGTTTGATGGGGTCCCTGCAGCTCAATTTTGGGACACTATAGAATCTCAATTGAAAACAACAGTGGATTCATTTACGCGTAATGTTGTGTGGCAGTGGCTACTTAGAGACCCCCGCTTCCTTATTGGTGAAATTCAATCAGCAAATGGTGGTGCTGGAAGGAAACCAAAGATGGAATTCTCATCATTATCAAAGGATTTGTCATTTGATGAAATTCTTCACAATAATTATCTGTTAAAGGTGGATGATGATTATCAATCAGTGTATTTAACTGGTGTTAAAGCTAAAGATAACATTTTAGGTAAAATGCCCTATGAATTATTGAGAATTATTGCAAAAAATCGATTAAAGGGGATCAATTCCCTTGATTTGATTAAACAATCAGGACAAGATCCTCGGTCACTCACTAATAGATTACAAGTATTAGAAGATAATCAATTAATTGTTAAAATGGGTGTCTCTGCTGGAAAACATAATACCAACCATATGTATCATTTCAGATTCATTAAAAGCAATACTATTATTATATCAGATGACAACAATTCTACTGAACCAAATGATCAATCAGAGGATCTTTATGATCGTTATGTTATTATTACACAAATAATGAAAGCATTGAAATTGAGTCCAAAGGAAATGCCGGTGAGATTAACAAGAGATTTATTTGAAGAACTTAAGGTGATCCAGCCTGGATTGAAATTAAGATGGTTCAATAGTATTTTAAGACTTTTGGTTATATATGGATATGCTGAAATGGTTCAAGTTGAACATGATAAAAAGAAGAGATTTTTCCCAGCGGTTAGATATTTGAAGGATTTACCAGATTCTACTAACAAAACTGATTTAATGAATAAAATTAGGGAACAAGAAAAGTTAGATGAAGCAGTTGATGGATTAAATGATAAAATCGATGACCCAATTCCTCAATTTAATAGATTTTTACCATTGGTGAATCAAATAAGAGATTTTGTGAATGAAAACCAAGAATGTATGATTTCAGATATTGAAAATAAGTTGACATCTGTTTATAAAACAAAGCAGTTATCAAATTTTATTGAAAATATAATGTGTACTAATGAAAACTTGGGTCAACCAGGTCATATTATTGGTCAAATCATACATTTGGGTAAAATCAAAATGTACAAGTTGATGACTTTTGATTATTGGAATAAAACAACAAATCAAGAAAATAATAAAGATTTCCAGTTTTCTACAAATGGATCCAATGATGCACCTTTGATGAAATTTAATGCAGATTATTTATATAATTTTGCATTTGATAGGAAAGTTGAAATTTTGGAATTATCTGATGAGGAAACTGGTGAATTGAAAACATTTATGGTGTGGAAGGTTAAGAAAAATTCACCTCTTAAGTTTGTGACCAAAAGATCATCTTTATATGAAGGGATTGTTAAATCAAAGAATGGCTTATTGGAACTTCAGGTGAGTAGCAAAAAAGTTGAAATGATGGATATTAATACCCAATCATATTTAGATCAAGTTGCAACTATTTTGAAGTTGGTTCATGAATCCAATGAAAAGAATGAAATTTTTGATTTCCCAGAAATTGATGAGGAAATTGAAACTATCACTGTTAAGGAGCCAATTGAATCTAACAGTTCACTCCCAACATCAACAGATAATGAGATATCAGCGCCTGTTGATTTGGGTCCAAAACGTAGACGTGAGATTTTATTAGAGGAGGTCAATTCTCATAAATGTATTTGCATTTGTGTTGAATTTTGTAATATGTTGTCTACACGTCTGAATTTGGATTATTTAATTGACCGTCGAACATTGATTCGGGATACTGCACAATTGGAAAAGGAGGGACTTGTTAAGTCAGAAAGATTTGAAGATAGAAAATTCATTGTTAAATCTATTATAAATGAGCCTTCTTATGATGATATTTTATTGGCAATAAAGGAGCCAACTAAGAAAAACAGCACCTCTAGAGTATTTACTGGCAAGGTGTCATTTGATAAGGTTGTTTTGTTTGACGAAAAGAACCTTAAAAGAGGGCTCAAGTTTCCAGATAAGGAAGCACGTTTACAATATGCTACTGAGCGTCATAGGGACTTTATTGGAGAAACTGGACGTGTTGTTAGAAGACAGAGTAGAAAGAGAAAGACTATTAATGTATCAGACGATTCTTCAAACGAAGCAGAAAATAGCGATCAAGAAGGAAATCAAACAAATGATGAGGGTGATATTATTGGACCAATGATGGATAAACGTAAGAGAAAGAAGTTTAAACCTAATAGCAAACAACAAGCACGTGTTGTTCGTGCATTTAAGAAAATCAGAACTTCAGTTAAAATGGAGGAGGACCATATTTTATTATTTATTAAAGCGATAATTGTCACTCAAAGTCTGAGTCCTGGGACTACCATTGATTGGCCAAAGGTTGCCAAAGTGTTTAATGATGCTTACACATCTGAAACATTACGACGCATGTGGCCTCGTTACAAGAAACTATTAGGTTTCAAGAATGTGACTCAGGCTAGAAAAAATTGGGAAACGGTATTAATTAATGCTGTTGAAAAGAGAATTGTTACTGAGGACGATTTATTGAAATATGATGTATTTAAAATGCTTGAACTTTGGAAGACCGAGGGTACTGAAATATTCATGAGCAAAAGTCAAATGGTAATTGCAAAGGAATATGAGGATAACTTTAAGGGTCAACATTTTGAACCTTTAAAGGAGGATATTGGTGTTGATGTTTACAAGGAACCACCAAGTTTGATAGAAAAGGAGCAAGTTTGGACAATGAGATCATTTGCTTACCCTATTAATTATGAAACTGATCCTGATGAATTTTATAAAACTGAAGCTGTTAATCCATCATTATTACAAAAAGCAAAGATCAAATTGAAATCCTTATTTGCTACATCACCAAGTAAATTTTCTGGTTCGTTGGTTAAAAAACTATTTGAAAATATTCCAAAGGAAGTTTATGCAAAGGCATTGACAGATTTAGAAGATGAAAAGGCCATTGCCTTTTTAGGTGAAGAATCTAATATTAAATTTACATTGACTGATAAAGTTTTAACAATTTTGGATTCCAAGTTGACACCTGAATTTATTGAATCGGCAAGAAACTTTGAAAACGTGGTTAAGGATGTTGATACATCACATACAGGTATTCTTTTGTCTACAACTTGTCCAGTGGGGACTTACGCACCATTATTCAATTATATTGCCAATAATGCGATAACAGTCACAAGAATTGATCAGAAACCATTATCCTTGGATACATATTCAACAAAGTCAAGGGATAGATCTAAGCTGGAATCTGATTTTCTGTTATCACATTTTGATAATCATAAGTTGCCCAAGATTAAACCTGTGAAACCTGACACTGGGACACCCTGTTCATTTATTTGGGTTGATCTTCATGGTGATTTCAACAGCAGTATTTGGAAAAGGTGTATTTGTGTTATCCTTTGGGAGATTTTGTTTCATCCAGGGACTAAGATTGGGCCATTGTGTAGAAGGGTTAAACCATTATTGGAGCCATCAGAAGTTCAATCTATGATTGATTGGATGAAAGCTAGAAGATGTATTACACAAGATGGAGAGGGATATTGGGCAACAAAAATATGGTATGATGTCTTTTAAAGGTTTATTATGTTTTATATTTGGTTATTACCATTGTATTTTTAGCGGGTTTGTATCTGTATTCACTATTGTTATTTTCAAAAGAGATTCTATTAATTAAATTATAACTTATCAACCACCTGTTGATCTTCGTTGGGTATCTCTTCCTTCCACCCCCAAGAATCTTGTAACTTTTTGGATAAGATTCTTTGAGTCATGATATGATCTGGTTTGAAGTTTTCTAATGGAGCACTACATTCTGGACATATTGAATTTCCATTTCTTTTATAAGCTTGAATATTTTCTTGATCATATACATGAATGCATCGTCCATTTCTGACTGGGGTTGACATCATTGTCTGAGAAATTGGGCAATTTAAACTAATAATACCACCACCGACTTCCAAATCATCCTGATCACTATTTTCATTATCGGGATCTATTTCTGATGGTAACTGAAATGTTGGGTGAACCTTTACAAATAACTTGGATCTAATAGACCTAATTTTATAATCAACAGTTTTTGCCTGAAATTCAATCCCATTTTGATTCTGAAGTAACTCTGAAGATTTCTTGTTTTCAAATTGAGCTTTTGCTGAATTGACTTGGTCCCAAATATCTTGATTATCATTTTCGTTGTTGTTATCATTATTGTTATTGTTATTTAAAACCATTTGGATCATTGATTCGATATTTTCATCTGTCACTTCCACGTTTCCATCAAAATCATCAGTAGAATTTAAAACATATTTCTTTGCAGACATAGTAATCAACCTCTCTCTATCTGTAACTATCAGCTTATTGAATTTTGACTCTAATTTGTCTGTCAATATACTCTTTAAAACAGCATTTCTCTCCTCTGTAGTTGGATTTTTCGATTGTAGTTTTAATAAAATAAGTTTTGTTTCCAATGCCTTATTCAACTCTTTAAATATATAATCCAAATTCAATTCAACATCAACGCTTTGAGGCATATTAGGAGGGCAACAATCCTTGATCAAAATATTTATAAGAACAAAAATCTTGACGCGTTTATTCAACTTTTTCTCAAGTTAACAAAACACTCTTAAAAGTGACAATGACAGCATTAAATGAGATATTAATATTACAATATGTTCTTCATAAAAGGTCTGCCATTTTAATTGATAGCAATAAAGTGGAATCACAATTTGATCCAATTAAAATGATACAAAATTGGACTCTTTTTGACAAATCAATTCATTTGGATGAAGAACAAGTCAATAACTATATCAAAAAGGAGCAACTGGATTCCATAAGTTTAGATCAAGTGAAGAAGAAAATAGAAGAATTACTTGTAAGTTTTAAGTCGGATTGGATAGCAGAGATTAAGGATTTAGAGAATAAATGGACAGATATTAAAACCCAAATAAAGGATATTGAAACCGGAAAGATGGATAAGAAAGCGTTATACGATGAATATATTGAAGCTAAAAGTTTAAAGGAAGGGGGAAATGATGTGGGTATTGTGGAAAGCACTACAGAAGAGAAAGCTGAAGAGGCTGATAGATCTGAAGGTGAAACGCAAAGTAAAGAGGAAATTGAATCACCTCAAAAGTCCATACACAAACGTACTAGATCCAAGTCCAAGATTGAGGGGTCTACAGAGTTGTCAGATGTAAGAGATGAACTGAACAAAGACAGAGATGAACCTGTTGCTAAGCGTAGTAAAATAAATGATGAAGATGAAATAATCGTAGTTGAACAGCAAGAAGAACCAAAAGAAGATGAATCACTGGAACCAGAAGTTCAAGGTGATGTTGGCGTTCAAACACAGCACCTTGAAGAAAAGGAATTGGCAGGTCAAGAAATGGGAGAGGAAGAATCGCCAGCTCTTGATATCTCTGATGAGGTTGAACCAGCAGGATCAAATGCGGAGACGAAGAAGGAAGAGGAAAAGGATAAATTGAATGAAGAAGGAAAAGAAGAAGAAGAAGAAGAAGAAGAAGAATCGCCAGCGATTGAAGCTGTTGATGGAGCTCAAGCTGAAAAAGACGAAGGTGAAGAGAAACAGGAGGAATCACCAGTCATTTTAGTTGATGATAGAGATAAGGCTACGAAAACGAGAGCAGAACAAGAAGAAAAGGATCTAAAGGGATCTAAAGAACAGGAAGTCAGTGGTAAGCCGATTCCATCATCTAAAATCATTCAAAACATGTTTATTCAAATTTTATCACAACTTGAATCACATCGGTTTTCATCAATGTTTTTGAATCCTGTTTCTGCATCTGATGAACCAGAATATTTTGATTTAATTCGGAAACCTACAAGCTTGAAAACAATTCATCGTAAGGTTCGTTCTGGGGAGATTGACACATTGGAGAAACTAGAAAATGAGATTAATTTAATGTTAGCCAATGCGGTCATGTATAATGATACCAATGAGGAGCTTATTGGAAATTCTATTAAGGGAGTCGAGGCACAATGGGAGGATTTACGCAACATACTCAAGGAGAGTATTTATGGTTAAGAATATGTATGATGTTTGATTGATTGAGGAGACTAAAGAAAGGTATATACAGGATAAATTCCCTTTGAAAGAATCACTTGAGTTGGGTCATCAACTTTTGATTTTGTTCTTGGAAACGAGTACCAACTCTTTCGGAGTGCTTGAGGAACTTTTCAGAGCACTTGGTGAGACAGCTAGCTTCTCTGGCAGTGAGGGATTCAGAAGTGAAATCTTGAACACAGTCATTGAAACAACGGTCAACAAGAGAGGTGTAAAGTCTCATAAAGTCGGCCATTTGTTTTTGTTCGACGATCTTTTGGAAAGTTTGTTGTTCGTTGTAGTTAAGTTGGTCCATTTTGGTTGTTCAATAAAGAGCAGAAACTTAAGTTTGGGTTGAGTTGGAGAAATGTTGAAAAAAAAAAATGATGAAATTTTTCATTTGTTTTATGAGATTCAGATTCCTTCTCTCTCTCTGTTTATTTAAATGTCAACCTTGTCATTTGAAAAGAGAGCAGCAGCTCATAGTGCTCCACTTGCACGCCGTTTATTTAATGTGATGTTGGAAAAGAAGTCTCTTCTTTGTCCCTCTTTAGATTTCACAACCACTAAGGAACTTTTAGATACCTTAGACCTGATTGGGCCTTACATTTGTATGGTTAAAACTCACATTGATATTGTTTCTGATTTTTCCTTTGAAAATACTATTGTCCCATTAAAGGCACTTGCTAAAAAGCACAACTTTTTGATCTTTGAAGATAGAAAATTTGCTGATATTGGCAATACAGTTAAACATCAGTACAAGGACGGTATCTACAAAATTGCTTCATGGGCAGATATTACCAATGCTCATGGTGTTACAGGTCCGATGATTGTCACAGGTTTAAAACAGGCTGCTCAAGAATCTACTGATGAACCAAGAGGCTTGCTTATGTTAGCTGAATTATCTTCAAAGGGATCCCTTGCGAAAGGTGAATACACTAAGCAAACAGTGGAAATTGCAAAGACTGATAAGGACTTTGTTATTGGGTTTATTGCACAGAGCGATATGGGAGGTAGAGATGAAGGGTTCGATTGGATCATCATGACTCCAGGTGTTGGGTTAGATGACACTGGTGACGCTCTTGGTCAACAATACAGACCAGTTAGTGAAGTTGTCAAGACTGGTTCTGATGTTATTATTGTTGGTAGAGGTTTATATGGGAAGGGTAGAGATCCTGTTGAGCAAGCTCAAAGATACCAAAAAGCCAGTTGGGAAGCTTATCTTACCAGAATATCTTCCTCTAATTAGATAATATAAATACTCGTTAATCATCTAATATATTTACTAATCTATTTTATTAATTCGGAATATATTAAAATTTCATAAGGGAATGTCATTAAATTATTATCATCTATGGTTTCAACCATTCTTCTTCCAATTCTTCCGTGAGTCTTTCTCTCCCAATTTCAAAAACAAGCAATCCAATACTAGTGGCTGGCACGTTTGCAAGAGCAAACTTTCTAAATCCTTTATACATAAACTCAGACCATGGCAACCCACTGGAAATTTGCTTCTGTAGTATTATATCCCATGTTTGCTTATAAGAGTGGTAATAAGTTTTAAACCACCTTGAAGTTTCGACTCTGCTTGCCTCGTTATATAAATCCAAGGCCTCTAATCTACCTAAATGAATTTTTTGGATCTTATTAATAGGATACTGTATACCCATTAAAGTATAACCAGCACTTGCACCCGCAATCAGCACAAACGTCAATCTCAAAACACGCTCACCTTTAGTCAGTTCATTCATATCATTTAAAGTGTCAACTTCTATACCCAGCAATTCTTTACTATTTTCCATAAGTTTATCAACACCATCAAAGGCACCCTTAGCAACATAATAACCATAATTCTTAACGGTTTCAAAAACGGTAAAATAACAGCCAAATCCAACACTTTCCTTAACAAAGTTTAACCAAAACCCAGAAAAGACTCCCATAAAGCCAATTTGACTAAGTTTCTTCCATGCATATTTGAGCATATTATCCCCTTTGGCATCTTTACCGGTAATTAACTCTGCATACGTTGATCTAGAATACAACGCATCTAATGGACTTGCAATCAATGAGCTCACTGCCCCTGCGATAAACCCGGCTTTGAACGTATCCCAAGTAGTCACAGATGTTCTTACAATTGTATTCAAAAAGGATTTGGGGTAAATTAAAAGGGAATCTGGATCTAATTCTTGTTCCTCTCTCATATGTCTTTCAATCATATGCTGTCTTTGGTTGGCATAGTGATTCAAGGACAAAAGATAACTACCATATAATAATGCACCCACAATAGCATTAGACGCCAGTGGAGGCATTACTTGCTCTCCAACCCAACCAAAACCTTTCTTCTTAACACTTTGATATAAAAGTGCCATTGATGAATGAGTAAAAAGGTTCCAAGGCTTATTTCGCAACTCGGGTTCCAATAATATTCTAGTAGGAGTTAGATAATCCCATCGGGGTGGTCGAAATAACTTTGCCGGTGTTCTGAGATACAAATGTGTCAATTGAAGGATCAAAGCTCTAGATGTTGATGTTGCTGTGATTATTGTAGTTGAAGACATAGAAGAAATATTTTCATGGCCTTCTTTTTCTATTGGTTTTACTAATTGTAAGGTCATGGTCAAAATGTGACGGTCCTTGTATTCACGTCGTCTCCAGCAACAATATGAATCCTAGATGACTTTAAAAGGAACAATGCAAATAAAATACATGTTTAAACGGTTTTTCATTTTTTTCCCTCTATCCATGTATATCTTTATTGTTAATAAGAAATGACATCGATCAAACCATTGCACGCTACAGATCTATTTGAACATAATGCTATCAATCTGGACCCATTAACAGAGAATTTTTACTTGTATTTTTATCTTCATTATCTTACAAACTTTCCAGCAATCTGCTACCAGTCGAATTCATCAAATAACAAGCCAACGGGGTATATGTTGGCTAAAACAGAAGGTAAAGGCAAAGAATGGCATGCACATATTAGTGCGGTGACGGTTGACCCACATTATCGAAGAATAGGTCTTGGATCGGAATTGTGTGACATTCTAAGGGTTATCGTTGAGCCAGAGAGACCAATCAATGCATGGTTTATTGATTTATTTGTCAAATGTTCTAATAAATCTGCCATTACATTATATGAAAAATTAGGTTACAGTGCCTTCAGGAGAGTGGTGAGTTATTATGATACCAATGATGCTGAAACACAGCGTAAAAAAGGGGCAGACGACATGGATGCATTTGATATGAGATTATCACTTTCTCGAGATATACTTAACGAAACCATCAGAGATAATGGCGGCGATGTGTTGGTACTACCAAATGAAGTAACATTTTAAGTTATATTGGAATCTAATATATATATATACTTATTTCTAAGCAGTTAATGAATCGTACACAATATTGGCAATCTTGACACCCCATTCCCAATCAGGATCTTGGATATATTGGTCTTCGCCTTGTCTGGAAAACAATCTTAGTTTAGTGACATCGTTGCTTGGCCAGTCAATACTTTGATCAAAATTTAAGAAACTCATATATGGTTTCAACCACGCATTAGTTGCATCCTTTTCCTCTTCAGTAAATCCAGCTCTTAATTGGTAAAACCAAACAGAAAGATCACATCCATGAGGAACATTGATTGAAGGATCAATATGTTCGTCTAACCAATGTGCCCTGAACCCGATTCTATATCTAAAAATATTTTCCTGTGGGAATCCATAATCGACTAACTTAGAAAGAAGGCCTCTGGCAGAAGAATACACCTGACCATCTGAAATAATTGCACCATAGATTTTTCTTAGATCCTCTTTAAAATCATCACTTTCAGAATTAAGTTTATCAGCACCATAAGCTTCTAATAAAGCAGGAACAACAACTCTTGGATAATAATTTTCAACTTGAGTTGGTAATTCTTCAATAGTTTGTGGAGTATTCAATAATGAGTACTTAATCAATTCATGATCAACTTCTCCATTGAGTATTCTAATATCCTTTTTAATCATCATTTCAGCAAACTTCCCATTTTTAATATCTTTAATTATATCTGGAGAAATAAAGTGACCATCAGTAACAGCTCTAAAAGTGTGGAGTTTCAGAGTTGGGATGAAATCTTCAATAAAGTCCGGATCAAGTTTTCTTAACTCATGCAACTTTTCAGCGCTAGACAAGGATTTATCAATATTCAATTTCTCAATTATCTCATCAAACTGGTCCTGACATTCTTCAATAGTTTTTGGTTGAATGTAAACTAGATTTGAAAACAGCGCAACTTGTTTAATGATCTGAGTAACTTGAGGATTATATAACTCATAAGCCAGCTGGAAAAACGCAGAGTAAGAACCAGCAGAGACACCTCCAACAGTTATCTTTTCAGGATTACCACCAAAAGCACCAATGTTCTTATAAGTCCATTCAAGAGCCAATCTCTGATCCCAAAACCCGAAATTTGAATTTTTAGAATCCTCTTCAAGCAATTCCTTTGACGAGAGAAAACCAAACATATTCAATCTGTAACCTGGAGCAACAAGGATGTACTTTTGACTAAACTCCTCATCATCGAACATTTCTGCCACGTTAAAGAAATCCACATTCGGAGTTGAATATTGCAAAAACCCACCATGGATATAGAACAACACAGGCCACCCGCCTTCTGGTTTGTATTTATCTGAAGATGGGACCCAAATGTTGTTATATTGGATATACTCTTCGCTTGGTGATTTCGTATATCTGAATTGAGGATGAGGAACAGAAGGTTGTGGACATTTGAGGCCAAACTGAGTGTAATCACCAGTATAATCAAAGTCATCACCTAATGGCTTTGGTAAGGTAAATCTTGTAACACCCTCTATCTTGTCAGCAAATGGAACTTTGCAAAATCTATGACAAGTGACCTTGCCATTTGAAGGATTGATCAGGGAAAGACCCTTTAAACTCCCCTTTTGTTTTATTTCCAGGGTATAAGGAATAGCGTTGTCAGTGGATAGTGTTTGACCCATAATTATTTAGCCATGGCTATCAGGTCTTCAGTGCAATACGGTGGGGTTATGCCTCTTTATATCCGATTCCATAAGTGCGGCCCAAAAAGGACACTATAAGCCGCAGTTATCAAATAAGTTGAAGGATTTATTGCCGTTCAAACGTAAGCCCCACACTTAAGATGCCGATATATGAATGCAATATCACTTTTATTAAGTTTCAGCAACATACGTTGCACAAGGAATACAATTTGAGAATAGAATGGTAAGATCTTCTTGGTTATGCGTAGTGATTTCCTATATCCGGTTTTTTTTCTTATCGTGGATTGTTTGATCAATTTTGCACATTCTCATCTGCAAGTGATTATGAATGGCTCATTGAGTAAAAATTTATGCAAATGTAATAAATGAAGCAAACTGACTTAACTGCATTTGTGCGTTTTGTCACTAGTCAGCTAACATGATATTTTAAAAAAAAACGGTGCAACTGGATTCTGATTAAGCTCAAACTCTCAAATTGGGTTCTTGGACGTTGCTCATGATTTTCTTTCATCCTTTTTCACTGCATCTGAACACGTTCACATACCATTTTGCTGTTTTGTTTTGCAAGGAATTATATCTAGGTAACTCAATTGAAAAAATGCTTCAGAAGATAAAGGCTTATATTATGGTGATATTTTGTAGCCCAGTAAAACTGCAGCATTATATGGTGTTACATTAATTGCAATATAATATAGGAAGGCCAATCTAAATGCAAGTAAATTATTTTTGCCTTTGGTGTTCTGCGCCAGTCAAGAAATTAGATTAATTTCCTTTTACGTTTCACGTTAACTACTCAACATCACTAAAATCTAATAACGGTAATTAAATCTAGAAATCATGGCTTATATATAATAAATATGTAAAAACTTTTAATAAATCTATTTTTCACCAACCTCTACATGGAATCCAGATATCTGTAATAATGCCTTCATGGTCAACAATAAAGAAAAATTCGAAACATGCCATGTTGATACACACATGTTGAATTAAAATTTCAATCTTCTCACCAATTGGTATCATCTTACAATCGCTGCTCAATGGCTGCAAAATCCCATGTTCCTGTGATAATCTATTCAAGTACCAAACCCCATATGGTGCATCGGAAGATAATTGCCCATAACCTTTAAATTTGTGAGAAGTTTCCTTTGTAATTGACAAAACACCAGTATTTGTTAAAATTTCACCTAACTCATGGTTTCTCTTTGGGTATTGGGACAAAACGGTACCTAAGATGAACACCGAAATATCTTTTTGCTCAACTGTGCCTGTTGAAACTTGTTGTAAATCTGAAATTAAATAATTACCTGCATGTAATTCCAAAGTTGCATTCAAAGTTCCAATCAACTTTTTCCATTGAGATAATTCAGTGTTGTAGAATGCACGAATAGTAGGAGATGCACCAACACTAATGGTCAATTTGGCTGATTTATAAGAATCGTCCAACTCGAGTAAAGTTGCAACAGCATCATTGACAGAATTGATTTCTTGCATTAAAACATCCCTAGAATTTTCAAAAGAGTCAGCAGAGTATGAGTGACCACCATGCGCATAAAACCCATATAAGTCAAAGTAATCCTTAGCAGCCAAAAATTTCTTTAGCAATTCTTGTAGTTGATCCTTACCAAAAACACCTGCCCTATGGGTGCCCATATCAATCTTAATGTAAACAGAAAACTTGAAATTTTCAGGCAAATTATCCTTGTTAGAATCAATATATGCCTTCAAGTTCTCAATATGCTGAACATTATCAATAAAAAATGTGAACCTTTCAAACTTCTTTGAAATTTCAACTAAATCAGGAATAATACCCTCAACACCAACCGGTAATCCATAAACAACGTCTTTAACCACGTTGTTACCGGATCTTTCTTGATAATCAGCAACTAAATAGGCTTCTCTTAAAGTACTAACCACAATTGAGTTATACTTTTGTCCTTGATAACCAGAGACATTGTATCCGAGTTGTTTCAATGTACCCTCAATTGTTTTATGCGTTTTAATGTGTGCACGGTATTTAACTTTGTTTTCAACGCCTTTATTCACTTCTTCCAAAGCATTCAATAGTTTGGTAATATTGTTGTCCACAACAGGTTCTTTAACAACCAAAGATGGTGTTGGTAAAGTTTTGTAGTGTTTTCCAGCAAACTCCTTCAATAAGGCGCTTTTCATATCAGTAGAATCTAATTTAAATGAGTTCAACATTATGCCTATATTTTTACTGATCTCAAGTGTAACTTACCAAGCTTTGTTGAAAAAGAGGATTATGATTTATATTTAAGCTTATCAAAAGAGTCGAGATCAGATTTTATTCGACCGCACTAAGCCGCATCCGATAGGTTAAATTCATTTGAAGCAAAAAAAAACTATAAAATCCATCAATAGGCTTATCCAAGACTAGTATAAAGGGTATCTATTTCATTAACAATAGGTTTATTACTTTTGTTCAGATATTCGTCACCAAAAATAAATTCTAACCCACCATCCAAAAAGGTGAAGGCAGAGCTTGCTGGAGAGAATAATTCATCAACGCCATTACCAACAAGTTCGGTTCGAATTTCACTTGCAGCTAAAGGAGTTTCTGCTCTTCGCATTGCAGCAGAAGATCTGCCATTCCTTTCATCAGCTGTAGATTCTTCAACATGCTTCTTAAAGCGTTGAATACTTTCAAATCTACTACTTGTAACGGGAGTCCATACAGGCAAAAGTAAGGACAAAACCTCAATACATCTTTCAACCATAGGCAATCGAACATCACCAGTAGCTAAATCCAGGCCCAACTCTGAGTCTATTGTGTATTCATATTGTGCATCTAACTGAGATAAATTGATAGCAACAAGGGGATATTGCTTAACGTGTGACAAAACAACATACATTGCTTGAAATGGAAAACAAAAACGATTATACCACATTGAATCACCGGAAACCCGACGCCCTAGTAAAAATTTTAAAGTTGATTCATTGATTAGTACCAAAGATTGTAAAACAAGATCAGTAGTTAGTTTGTCAATCAAGTTTTCATTAGGGACGTAACTCATAGAGTGCCTAAAGACACACATCAAAACAAAAGATTTGGAAAGTCCCATTCTAGTTTCAGTAGCCATCCACTTTAAGTAATCTGGTGATGCCTCATCAAGTGCTAACAATTTTCTATTGATGGCATTGACGTTTCGCACTGATTCGTGATAAGCCATGTCGATAGCTAAGTATTCTTCTAATGAACATGTGCCAATCTGACTTATTTTGTCCAAAATCATACCCCATACTTTGGAATTATGAAGTCTTCCCAAGAAAAACAATGATAACATATCTTGAGACTTGTTCGGGAACAGACTTTCAGATTCAAATGTATTAGATGGCATATTCGTAGGCAAGCCAGTGTAATAAGTAGATAATGAATCTAGAAACCAAATGAAACAGTAGACAATATCCCTTAAAGGTGTATTTTCAGGCTTTTCTGTAATCTTTCTGTGTAATCCAAAAATTTGAGCCCTCTTTGATAAAAGTGCCACTTGTATAGTAATGGCAAATCCATTCATTGACCCGACATAATAAACAAGTGCCAAACTAGTCAATGAAGATAGAGAGGGCGTTATGTTACTATTCAACATGTATGTAAGATTTTCAACGCAATTGAAGTAGTCGATTCGTAACGCTTGGAAATTTAAGCTTGATAGCTTATCATTATTATTTGCTGACGCTGATAACTTTTGGTTGATTAAGAAAGATGTTGAAGAACAAAATAGTATTGCGAATAGTAACATCAAAGCATTTAAATCATCAAAGCCTAACTGATCCTCCCAATATAAATTGTATTTGTATGTAAATTCTTCTTTATCCACTATAGGGGTAATTGGGTAAACGTTTTTAAAAAAATGATCCACAAATATATCGGCGATATCTTTGTCAGGAATAAATTCCTTGATATTATTTAAATTTGAAATGGGCTTAAACATAACATTGAAATCAAAAACCGCCAATGTTTGACTAATGTTCTTTTTGGAATCTACCACCCATGAAACGTTTGAGGAATGTTCATAAAATGGAAAGAGGGCCATTGGGAAGAATTTAGAATACTCACCTGTAGAATTGACAATCAATTTGAAATTGTAGTTCTCCTTTGACCTTGGTTCGGGAGTTATCTCTGTGTCTAAAATATTGTTGGCATCTACAAAAGCATTCTCCTTTCTACTATTCTTCCTGCTCTCTAATTGATCCTCGGTAAAATATAGACAATGGGCTTTGATACGTAAGCATCTTTCACAACTCGGCTTTTCCTTGTTGCATTTCCTCTTGGATTGAAAACAGCGTTGACATGACGTGATATTACGACATCTAAAGACTCTCTTTTGTCCGTTTTGGCGTGTAGTGTCGCTTTTTGCCATTTGAAAAGCAATACAATATCACTAAAATGTTGAAAGGACGCAGATTAGATTAGACGCAATAAATATTTTTCGACCGCTTAAGCCCGCACATGATAATGTTATAAAACGATCATTCCTTCCTCATTTAGAAACCTTGTTCTGATGATTGAAAACATCAACATGTCAGATAGTTTAGTTGTTATTGGAGCTGGAATTACGGGATTGTATACGGTTTTTTCTTTGATTCATGATGCAAATGTGGATCCAAAAACTATCACCGTTGTTGCGGATTACTTCCCTGGAGACTGGTCAAAAAACTATACTTCTCCATGGGCTGGTGGTAACTTCTCATGTATCAGTGCTGCTGATAATTTTTCCCTTGAATGTGACCGTTTGACCTATACAAACCTACCAAGAATTAGAGAAATTTTGGGTGGTGCTGAAGCTTCAAGTATTGAAGAAAGGCCAGCTATTGATGCCTTTGAGGTAACCTTACCACAACAAAAGATAAATTCACTAAAAACTTATGTTAAAGATTTTAAGATTTTAGCAAAAGATGAATTGCCAAAGGATGGTAATGTTACTGCCGGTTTGAGTTACACTACTTACAGTTTTTATTGCCCAAAATATTTGACCTGTATGTATGAGCATTTAAAAAATCAGGGTGTTACGTTTAAGAGGATTAAGTTAAACAATATCAATGAAGCTTGGTTAACTTTTTCTACTAAAGCAATTTTTAATTGTTCTGGTTTAGGCTCTAGAAAACTTGGAGGAGTTGAAGATACTAAAGTGTACCCAACCAGAGGTCAAGTTGTCATTTTAGAAGCTCCTCACGTTCAGACTAATATGTGCAGATGGAACCACACCTCTGCTACTTATATAATTCCAAGACCTCACTCTGGTGGGCAATTAGTTGTTGGTGGGTTTTTGCAAAAAGGTATTGATAATGGTGACACTTTTGGTTATGAGACTGAAGATATTCTTAGAAGAGCCACAGCTTTGTGCCCAAAGATTTTAGAAAAGCCTATCAAGATTTTAAGAGAAGCTTCTGGTTTAAGACCAACAAGAAACGGGGGTGCAAGAGTTGAGGCACAGCCATTAGAAGATGGTAAAATTATCATCCACAACTATGGTGCTGGAGGGTATGGTTATCAATCTGGTTACGGTATGGCGGTTCACGCCATTAAGTTATACCAAAAGGAACTTAGACAAGCAAAATTATAAGTTATTTATAAAACTTGATATAAATAGATGTTATTTTGAAACACTTAAAATAATAACAAAAAAGTTAAACATTGTTAAGCTTTTTTAAATTTAATTTATTTTTTGAACAAAATAGCTTATATATTTAGAAATACTTCATTAAGCGTATTGAGCTTTATAAACTGTTTCTGCAACCTTAACCCCCCAATTCCAGTCTGGATCTTCAATGTACTCTTCGGAACCATCTCTTTTGAACAATCTTATTTTGGTATGATCTTCTGTTGGCCAACCATTAACTTCATCATCAAAGTTTAAAAAGCTCAAGTACGGAATGAGCCATTTGTTAGTGGCAATTCGTTCTTCCTCGCTGTATCCCTTACGCATATTGTAAAACCAAATACTAATATCAACGGCATGAGGAACGTTCACCTCAGGTTCAATGTGCTCATCAATCCATTTGGCTCTAAAACCGACCCTGTATCTAAAAATATCCTTTGCCGGGAATCCATTTTCAACTAATTTATGCAAAAACCCTCTACTTGACGCATACACTTGACCATCACCGATAATAGCCCCATACTTCTTTCTAATTTCTTCTTTCAATTCCAAGTCAGGTAGATCTAAATCAATTTTTTCTGTTTGGTAAAGATCAAGCAAAGTAGAAACAAGTTCTTTTGGATAATAATTTTCAACTTGCAATGTCAACTCATCAATAGATTGTGGTGTATTCAAAAGGGAATATTTAACCCACTCATTGTCAACCTCTCCAATCATAACACGAACACCCTTGACCTTCAACATTTCAGCAAATTTTCCAGATTCCAAATCGAGGATGAGTTTTGGATCAACAAAATCACCATCAGTGACAGCTCTAAAAGTGTGCAAATTCAAAGTTGGGATGAAGTCCTCAATAAAATCGGTATCCAATTCTCTAAGCTTTTGCAATTTTTCAGCACTAGTTAATGTTTTTTCAATATTTAGCTTATCAATAATTTCATCAAATTGCGATTGACACTCTTCAATAGTTTTTGGTTGAACGTAAACCATATTGGAAGCAAACACAACTTGTTTGATAATTTGTGTAGCTTCAGGATGGTACAACTCATAAGCCAATTGGAAAAACAATGAATATGAACCAGCAGATAATCCGGCAGCAGTGATCTTGTCTGGGTTACCACCGAAATCCTTAATATTTTTGTATGTCCATTCAAGAGCTAACCTTTGATCCCAAAATCCAAAATTAGAATTCCCTGGATTTTCATCTAAAAGTTCCTTAGATGAAAGGAATCCAAACATATTTAATCTATATCCGGGAACAACTAAAATAAACTTCTCCTTAAATTCAGCATCATCAAACATTTCAATAATATTGAATTGGTCTCCATTAGGGGAGTTATATTGCAACCAACCACCATGAATGTAGAATAAAACCGGCCAACCACCTTCTGGTTTGTATTTATCAGATGTTGGAACCCAAATATTCAAGTATTGGATCTTCTCATCACTAGGAGACTTTAAGTAATTGAATTGCGGATTTGGAACTGAAGGCTGTGGACACTTTAAAGCAAAATCAGCGTAGTCTCCTGAATAATCGAAATCTTGTGGAAGTTCTTGTGGCAAAGTAAATCTTGTCTTGCCACAAATTTGAGTGGCGTAAGGAATGTGGCAGAACCTGTTGGTGGTTTCTGCACCAGTTAGATCGGATTTGAACGTTCTGCCCTTGAGAACCCCCTTATTTGGAATATTCACAGTGCAAATTGAAGTATTTTCTGTAGAAACTGATTGACCCATTTCTAATAACAGAGATTGCAAACTCTAAAGTTAGTCAACAGATGGGCAGCTACACTGGTTTTGTATTATGTCGGAGTTGTAGTCCGCAAATGCGGGCATATTGATGCGGTGATAATGTACAATTAACTGATGCGGTGATAATGCACAATTAAATCGTGCGGGTGCGGCAATTTGAAATTTATCATTTCGTCACCTCGCCGATAACAATTTCAGATCTGAAAGCTTAAATCCATCAATTTTAATATAAAAGAACTAGGGACCTTTAGCTTGGTTTCTCTTTCATTTCTTATAATAGATCTCAACATGCAAGTTAGTGACGACGAAAAACTAACTGCCAAGGTCACTCTTGGCGCAATTGATTCAAATCAACTGGACACCGTTATTTCTCCAACTGGTAACGTTGTTCATATTGCACAGGATGACGCTCATTTGGATGAAGCTTTATTATTTGCTAAGGAACATGGACACATTGAAGTTTCTCCAGAAGAAGATGCCAAAGTTAGAAGAAAGTTGGATTTGATTGTTATGCCGTTATTTTGCTTTCTTTACATGTTTCAATTTATGGACAAGACAGGTATTGGGTTTGCTGCTGTGATGGGGATCCAAAAGTATTATGGAATGAAGGGACAGATGTATAGTTGGACAAATAGTGGGTTTTATCTTGGTGCTATTATTGGTTATCCATTCTCTGTGATTTGTATTCAAAAATTACCAACTATCAAATTTGTTTCTTGTGTTATCATTATTTGGGGGTTGGTCCAATGTTTACATTGTGTTGCTGGAGATTATGCTTCATTTATGTTTTTGCGTGTCTTTTTGGGGTTCTTAGAGTCTTTTGTTTCTCCAATTTTTGTGGTTGTCTTGAATCAATACTACAGATATAGTGAACACTTTGGTCGTACTGGTTGTTTTTATGGGTTTAATGGTCTTGGTACTATTTTTTTGTCGGCTGTTTCTTATGGATTGTACAAGCACCAAGGTACTTACCCTTTAGAAAGTTTCAAGATTTTGTTTTTGATCATTGGTTTAATGACAATTACTTTAGGTTTCATTATTTTCCTTGTCATGCCAGACAGCCCAACAGAAGCTAAGTGGTTATCTGAAAGGGAAAAGGAAATTGTTATTGAAAGAATCAGACACAATAATCAAGGTTATGGTAACAAAAAATTCAAATGGGAGCAAGCTCGTGAAGTATTTGCGGATCCTAGAACTTATCTTTACTTTTTTCTTTCCATTTCGGTTGCTATTCCAAATGGTGGGATTAGTGGTTTTGGTACTATTATTTTAAAATCATTTGGTTACACCAGTTTAAAGTCTCTTTTGATGAAGATGCCTATTGGTGCTATTGAGTTAGGTGGTTTAGCTATTTTACCTCTATTCACCTACATCACTAAATACAGAATGCCTATTTCTATTTCCTATATGTGCCTTGTTTTAGCTGGTTCGTGTATGATGGCATTTGCTCAAAAGGTTGATGTTAATGCAGCTTTGGCTGGGTATTGGATTACCGGTATCAGTCCTGTGGGTATTATTTTAATCACTTCATGTGTTACCTCAAATACAGCGGGTTTCACTAAGAAAATGCTTACTAATGCTGTCACTATGATGGGTTACTCTGCTGGTAATGTTATTGGACCTCAGACATTCCGTTCTACTGATGCTCCAGATTATAGCAACGCTAAGGGTGGTCTAGTGGGTTGTTATGCTGCTTCTATCTTTTTCATGTGTATCCTTACTGCTTACAACATTTGGGAAAACAAGAGAAGAAATAAGTTGAGAGCAGATATGGGTGATGCATATGTCGTTCCAGAAAACTTAGAATTTGCTGATTTAACAGATTTCCAAAACCCAGAATTCCGTTACAGACTTTGATTTTATTCCCGTCTTTTTTTAACTCTGTATTTTATTGTTTAGAAATGTCTGTGACATCATCGTTTTTATTATTTTACTCCACTACTAATATATTTTTACAAATCTAGATTAAACTTGTTCCGTAAGCTATACACACTAAGTAAAATCTCATTGGCATTCTAAGGCTTAAAAGAAGGTAGCAATTAAAAGCAAAATTAATTAAAGTAAAACCTTTTGTTTTATTGTGGTGAATTTCATCATTTAATTATAAATGTTTTTTATTTTTGTTGGAGGTAACGCTGATGTTGTTGATAAGCCTTTCAGGGCAAAAGGAAAGCTTACTTATAATTAAAATTATACTACATACTCTAGGAATTTGTTTAGAAATTAATTTGTACTCAAATTTCTTGCTTTTATTTCTAACACTCATACATGTAAGCGTTTTAATAAGTTTCCAAGATGGATGATTGAGTAGTATATTTTAGCTGTGCTGAGCTGTCGGACAAAAAATTCACGGTACTTCCTAATTAGGCAGTTGTATTATCACTATCAAAGATAGTATAAAAAGCTAGGCGTCGCCTCTTCCCTCGACTTGTTTTTGTTCTTTGTTTTTAACAAATCAAAAAAAAATGGGCCAACAAGTTTCAACAGAAGGTGCAGCTAAATACAAAGTAAAGTTTCCAAATAATGGAGAACTGACAGGATACACACTTAAGAACCCTGTTACGGGTAAGGAATCTCTTCACAGATTCGCCAAAATCCCCTATGGGAAGCCAAACATTGGATCTAAACGATTTAAACTAGCAGAACCGCTGGAAGAAGATTACGATTACACAGGTGATTACAAGGAGTATGGATTGAAATGTCCTCAACCAGTGTTTGAATCAGATGTGTTTTCTTATCCAAAGGAACCAATTGACGAAGCGATCCAATATTTGAATATATCAATTCCCGCTTCTGATAAATACAAGCCAAAGGAGGGGTGGCCTGTGTTGTTTTATATTCACGGTGGTTGGTTACAGTATGGTGACCCAAATCAGGAAATGTATAACATGGTGGAACTATTAGGTGACGACGAGGAATTGACAGAAAAGTTTATTTTTGTGACTCCTGGCTACAGATTAAACATATTTGGGTTTTTGTCTTGTAAAGAATTGTTAGAGGAGAATTCAAACTTTTTGAATCAAGGATTTTGGGATCAAAGATTGGCACTTGAATGGACTTTCAAATATATTAAATATTTTGGTGGTAACCCAGACAAGATCACTGTTGGTGGGTTATCTGCTGGATCATATTCTACATTTTTTCAATTGGCTTATGAACTTTATCACCCAGAAGTTACACAAATTATTAAACAAGTTATTTTCTTTTCAAACATGATTTTAGTCCAACCAAAGTCAGTTAGGGAAACTGAAACTCAATTTGAAGAAATTGTTAAGGTTTTGAAATTAGAAGGGAAGACTTCTAAGGAGAAAATTCAAGCTTTAAGAGATTTAACACCGGAGGAAATTTCATATGATTTGATTCCAAAATTGAAACTTCACACCTTTAGAGCCGTGACTGATGAAAACTTTGTTTCTTCCACGTTATTGCAAGACATTAAAAGTGGAAAATTTGGTAAATTATTAAAAAATAAAGGGGTTAGAATTTTACATGGTGAAGCCGATAATGAAGGCTATCTTTATTCGCTTTTGGATACACCGCATTCTGTTGATCAATTGGCAATAGAAATTGAGAATTACTATCCAAAAACAGTTATATCTTCAATTTTGGATCTCTATGATCTCGATTCCCTTAAAGAGGGTGATGATGATTTCCAAGAAAAGTTAACTAAACTTTACGGCGATATTATCGGTGATGGCCAAGTGTTTGGTTCCACTAGAGGGTTTTCCAAGTATGTCACTGATGGCGGGTTCCCAGTGAAGGACTATTATCGTTATAGAATCAGTTTCAGGGGCAAATGGCTTGATGAGCATTTGCCACCACAACATAAGATTCCTCATGCTTATGATTCTCCTATCTGGTTTTATTCCCTAAGAAAGGGGTTCACTGATGAAGAACGTAAAAATATTGTCAAATGGTTAAGACCATATCTTCAATTTTTAAATTTTGAAGAAGAAATAAAAGAATGGGAAACTAGTGATATTAAAAAACTTAGATACTTTCAAGCAGACGGTGAAATTAAGTATATTGATGATCCTTTATGGAAATGGGGGATTAAATTTGCCAACGCTGTGTACAAGGCTCAATTAGAACCTTAGATAATAAAGGTTTTATTGCTGTCCTGTTATTTGTTTAACTGTGTAATTTTATTATTTCATTTATCAAAAACTTGTGTTGAAGAATCCATACCACTTGACATTTTACAAATAAGTGATCACTTATGACCTAGTACGGTTGCCTACGTATACCAAAGAAGTCTATCGCAATGTTTTTTTCTGTTCATTGGAATAAGAAATGTGATGTAGTGGTGTTGTCAGTGATAAACAATGTGTACCCTATAAACATATGTAAAATTAAAAGTCTAAAACATATTCCAGGAATTAAACATGTGATGGGAAAATGGGTAGTAAGTATTAAGATTGCCCATATTATTATTATGTAAAAACCTAATAGCTCTCATATTTTCGATTCTTTTGTGTTCCATATGAAAGTGGCTCATGTCCCTATTTACCCTCACCTTTACCTTCTCATTCTTTATCCAAAATTTCAATTTTTGGATACCAAATCTCAATCGCTGGCAAAGCATAAAAGATAGCAATTAGAGAAGCGGCAAGTAGTAACGGGATGCAGCAGAGCGGCAGAACGAAATCGTTAAAAAACGCGATAAGTGCAAAACTCCAAAAGTGCTCATGATGACCATAGGGAAATCACCTTATCTAATGCACTGCAAAAGACGACAAGTTCACCACTTTTGTTTGATCCTAAAAATGCAGACTTTGCTCTTCCACTACTGCTATCTAATGTTTCAACAATAGTGCCTGAATTTATATCAAAACCCCTAACTTTACCATCGTCCCCAACGATCCACACACCCATTGAATCTGGTCTTGCCAGCAGTATAGCATTAGAATACTTGTCCTGAGGAGATAAGGAATTGAAATTAGATAAAATGACATTTCTAATAATAGGCACCTTAGAATGTAACTGTTGAACGTGCTCTTGGTTAGAAGAAGCAATATGATCCAGCTTTGATTTCAATGTCAAGAATTTCTCATTATCCAGATCCGGATAATGACTTTTATCATGTACAATTTCCTCTAGGGATGGTAGAACAATTGTAATCAACCTCATGTATGGTACATGGTCTGTACCAATAGAGATAATTGTATTATTCGAATCATTTTTAATTTCAATTATATCCATTGGTTGGAAAGAGTGGTTGGAGAAATCAGAATCGTTCAAAGACACACGAGATAACTCTACTATATATGAGGTATTAATGAGAAACATTGA
The DNA here is from genome assembly GCA_030560905.1 of Saturnispora diversa. Lineage (NCBI taxonomy): Eukaryota > Fungi > Ascomycota > Pichiomycetes > Pichiales > Pichiaceae > Saturnispora > Saturnispora diversa. The sequence continues at coordinate 150,048 of JAKTWH010000021.1, forward strand.
TATTAATGTAGAATTCAAACGGCCAACTAACAAAACAGGTAAATTTGATTCCTTGTCCAATGTAAATATGAGAGAAGTTGGATTCGTGACAAATTTATAATCATTAATTATTGAGACAGTCACTTTATCATCAGGATGTTTCTGCACCTTACCAACAACAACTCTGCTATCCCATCCAATTGATGCAAATAATCCTATCAAATCACCTTCTTCATATTTAATGAATTTAAAATCAGTGATTAGTCTTCTATGTAACTTTGGGTTTTCTTGCAGGCAATTAATCAATTGCCACTCATCGTTCAATTGGAATAAATTCAATGTTCCATTCATATCACAGACAAATAAATAATCAGTGGATTCAATTCCCAAAACGGTTTTAATAGTTTTTCCATTCAATGGATCACATATATTTGCTATCACTTTATTAGAATCCAAATCATAAATGATTAAATAATTTGTATTTGTAACAAACAAACCTAAATTTTTGTTTTTAAATTTCCAAAATGCAGAGTTAATTATAAGTTTCTTGCCAAATGGTCCTAGATCGATAACGCCTTTAACATTAGGATGATTGACCTTCCAGGTTGGTAATTGGATGTCTTTACTTTGAACGAATAACGATTGATTAGATGGGTCTAAAGTATTGATGTCATCTGCGTCATCAATGATATTCAATTTATCAAAATTTATTCTATCATGAATGATTGTGTTCAGTGATTCATCAATATTAGAGATGTTAAATTTCTTTTTAACTTCATGTTCGAATTGAGAATAAGTTTTAGAAAGACCCTTTTCATGAAGATAATGTGCAACTAGTAATTGAATGTAGTCATCTGGTGACATGATTTATAACCAGCAACCCAAGTAAATACATCTTTTCATCATATCGATAAACATTTTAATGAAATTCCACCAATAAAAACATTATCGTGTCACGTGTTATTCACGTGACCGTTTTTAGGGTTTGTAGGGCTTTTATTTTAAAAAAAATATATATATATTAATGCCCAAGAGCATATTCATCATTTTAAAACCCCCTTAATATAATGGAGTAATTAGTTTAAACTAACTTCTATATTAGATATGCTCTTGTTATCAATATAATTTAACGTTAAACCCATTATTTGTTGTGTCCACACTATAAGAAATTTCAAAAAAAGCAGTCACACAAAAAAGATCCACGCGCAGGACAATCACTCTGGTGGATTTTTCACAAAAAAAAAGTTCTCAGTAACACCATCTCCACCTAAGAAGTATCAACATCAAACATGGGTAAGCCAAGAGGATTGAACTCTGCTAGAAAGTTGAGAGTCCACAGAAGAAACAACAAGTGGGCTGACCAGGCTTATAAGGCTAGACTTTTGGGTACTGCCTTCAAGTACTCTCCATTTGGTGGTTCTTCTCACGCCAAGGGTATTGTTTTGGAAAAGATTGGTATTGAATCCAAGCAACCAAACTCCGCTATTAGAAAGTGTGTTAGAGTTCAATTGATCAAGAACGGTAAGAGAGTTACTGCTTTCGTTCCAAACGATGGTTGTTTGAACTACGTTGATGAAAACGATGAAGTTTTACTTGCCGGTTTCGGTAGAAGAGGTAAGGCTAAGGGTGATATTCCAGGTGTTAGATTTAAGGTCGTTAAGGTCTCTGGTGTCTCCTTGTTGGCTTTATGGAAGGAAAAGAAGGAAAAGCCAAGATCATAAATTTGTTTACTTGTTCAAATTTTATCATCTGTCTCAATACATTGATTAAGCTAATAAATTAATATATCAAAATAGACTGACTAGTGATTTAGAAGGGATTGAGAGATTGTTTGTGCATTAATTTTGCAATGATCATCGGTAATCAAGTATTCACCTTTCCCTGATTTAATCAACATTTAGTTTGTTTTGACTTAGACGCTGTAGATGTAAATTGTAATCGTAAATCAATATCAATATATTGATTGATTCAACATAGGAAATTCTTTTTTTTTTTTAGTGTACACAAAATAAAAACAAACCAATACTACATACAATCAATTGATTCAAATCAAACATTATAATAAGTGATGAAAGATCATCACATAGCATTCAAACCTCTACCCTCAATAGAAGGACCACCCTTCTTTGAAGATTTCTTTTTCTGTGATAAAACGGTAAGCTTATGACCAATCTTTTTAAAGGTTTCACTCTTTGAACTCATACTAGCAACTTGAGATTGTAATGCATTGGTATCAACCCTTGGTGCGACAGTATAAACACTTGTTCTAGCTTCAGGTGCAGCTGTTCTCTTTCTTCTGTCTGCCGCTTCTTGATAAAGTGATTTTTTAACTGGCTTTTGTGATTTATCCTTTGAAGTTTGTAATTTAGTCTTAGTTTTAAAACGTTCATGATCAAATTGTAAAGTTGGCACCTTCTTAGACCTATAATTATCGGATCTACCCATAATTGGTCTAGTCCAATCACCAATCAGCTTTTCTGCAATTCTCTTCAATGATGGATCCACTTTTTTAGATTGTTGATAAAATAAAATAACCTTACCAAGACCTGATTCCCTTAAATGAATAGTTTTAATTGGCAGTTTAGTGAGCTCATTTAATAATGTCTTTTGAATTTCATATGATGGTAGTGATGCATCTGGCAGAGGTTCTAACCAAGTTCTAACAGCTTCAAGCATATTATTATCTAAAATTGAATCATATAAATTAGATTTAATTAATGTATCCTTCACCTTTGGTAACAATTTCAATTTATTAGTGGCAGGTTTCTTTTCATTGATACATTCAATATCATCATATGCTGCTTGTTTCATTCTATTCTTTAATGCAGCAATCACTTCATCTTGCATTGCTTCAAGATCAACATCATTGTTTCTTCTTTTCTTAACTGGTTTCTTCATTAATTTATCGAATCTCTCTTCGAATTCTCTTCTTTTTCTAGTTTGTTCATCTTCATCTTCTATATTTGCATCATTATTGGCTTCGCCCTCGGAATTTAATTCAATGTTATCATCTTCTTGATCACTTAAATCACCTCTGGTTCTCTTACGACTAGACACATCATCTGTTGCAGGTGTCTTCTTAACCTTTTTCAAATTAGAAATATCCTTTTCAATGTCATTTTCTTCTTCCTCTTCCTCTTCTTCTTCTTTATTAGATGTACTGTTTATAATATGATCATCGTCATCAGCAAAATCAATGGGTTTTTGGCCCTCCTCATCAACTGGTAAGTTCACAAATTCGTTCATGGTTTCTGTAACAGTATTTTGATTCTCAATGTGATCAACAGCTTCCTCACTCATATCAATAGTAATGAAATCTTGAAGATTTTTTTTAAAAGAGGATGTCCAATTTGGACAAGAAAAAAGTTATAATATTTTTTTTCTTTTCACCACACTCTCTATTTTTCATCAAATCAACAAAAATGAACGGTTACTCTGAAGCTGACTTGCAAAAGCAACAAGAAGAAATGAAGAAGATCAATGACACTGTCACCAACTACACTTTGCTTACCGCTGGTGTTTTGGCCATTGCCTTATGGGCCGTTCCAACCGGTATCCATTTGATTAGAAAGCAATTGGCTTAATTCTTCTCCCTGTACATACACTTCGTTTATTTCTTTATAATTAATATACATGTTTCACAACTTAGGTACTATACATTCTCTTGGACACCTTCACTTAATAATTGTACTAATTCCTTAATAGAATTTTCATTAATTATATTGTTAGCTCTATGATTTAATGGAATGGCATTCCGTGATTCAAATTCCCCTATTAATATTCTCAATTTCTCATTCTCCAACTCTTCACCACTTTGACCCCTTAACTCACTCATACACTTATAAATCTCTTGAACTTTGTTCATAATAAATATCAAGGTATCTCGAAGAGGGTTCATTGCTTGAACTGCTATTTTATTCTGTTGATATAAATTACTTTTAGTATCTAACATTGCCAGTCTATGCCGTAGACTCTTGCATAGTATGTGAAGTGGTTTCAACTGTTGGATTGATCTTGTTAAGATTTTATTTCGTTTTAATTCTAATGACAATTGCTGTAATATCCTTGCATGCTCTATTCGCAACTCATATTCTATTTTATCTATATTAGGGTCCAATTCCATTTGTTCATGATGTTTTAATTTAACACATCCATTTTCAATTAATTCACTGGGGATATTGAAAACATTTCTAAAGGCATATAATTCGAATTTATCAAAATTTTTATTAATCACATGTTCTAATAGTGATTCTAATTGAGCAGTACCACTCTCAACTTCCTTTTGAGTGTATTTATCCCCATCAGTAGCTTTATCCATTCGATCAATCAAAATATGCTCCAACTGTTCTGTACATGTATACATGATGTCATTGATCACATTGATGATATCGTCAACCGCTTCTATCGGTGCAAAACCCAGATGTTCTGCCAACAGCGTTGTGGTTCGAATGTAAAGCTCGTCCTCCGCCATTGGATCACAACTCCATAAAGAAAGGCAAGATAAACACACAACGCGTTTCATTTGATACCATGATTTTTTTTTTTGTTTTCCTTTCCTACATTTTTTTTTTTTTTTTTTTTTTAAGATCTCTATACAAAAATGATTAAGATTAAGTCTTCGTGTGTGTATTTAACAAAAGAAGGTATTCTTTTCATTCGGAATCAGAGTCACTCTCTGATCCACTGGATTTATTCTTTTCCTCGGAATCGCTATCAGAATTATTGTATTGTAAAGCAGCGCTTTCATCCTCTTCATCCCCCTCCTCATCATTAGCTTGAACTTGAACACCATCAATAGTGATATTCACAGTAGCACTGTCATCATCATCATCATCAAATTTCATGTGACTAGATTTACTATTAGATTCTTCACCTAATCCAAGATTTAACTTCACTGGTTGTTCATCAGCTTCTTCACCCTTACCAAGAAGAGTCCCCTCTACAGAAATGGATTTACCAGCAGCATGGATTGAACGCACTGTAAATTTCAACTTACCATCCACTGGTAATGAACTTTCATCAACCCAATGACCTAATGTTGGACCCTCTTGTTCACTTTCATCCTGTTGATTCGGCACAAATTCCCAATTTGATGGTATATTCCTCTTTCTAATAGTGGCATTAAATACATCATTAATTAAAAGACCAATATGACCTCTAGATTGCATGACACAATACCCCTCTAAAACATCACCAACCTTTGGACTCCAAACAATAAATTCAACACTAACCCAAAGGAATGTAAATGGATTTTCATCACTAACCTTTGCTAAAATACTTTCACTATCTTGGTCAATATTTTCAGGTGCCAATTGAACATCTCTATAACCAACAATTATACCATCAAGTTCTCTATTATATGACATTACAAGAGTATTTAAATGCTGACTCTTCAACCCCTCTATTGGTGCATTCATGTGACTTGGAGCAAGTGAAAGATATAATTTGGTTTTAACTAAATGGAAACACCGTGAAATACCAGTTTCTTCATCAATTTTATTTTGTGGTGTTAAAACCTTTGAAATCTTTGAACCTTCACTACTTTGAGATTCTGAATTTCTTCTTTTATTCATTATTTAAATAAAATCTCTTTTAATTATAAAAAGGATGAAATGAATCTTAATAAATAAAATAAAAAAAAAAAAAAAAAAACCAAAAAATTTTTCTTCTTTGGTAACTTTTCATCTTCTACCAAACAACCGCGACAGACGCTTTGTCGCATTGCTCTGTTCAATGGCACCCATCATGTTAACTTTACCACGTCCATCTGGTGTAGCGTTCAGTGCTTCATTCATAGGACCGCCTCCAAAGACTTGTGATGCCGCCAGCGGCCTTTCATGTAACCTCTCTTCCTCTTTAAACAGTCTTAAGGTCTCCCCCTCTTGAGAATTCAACTTCCTAAACAATGGCTTATAAGCAGCCCATTTCTGTCTCATTTGCTTTCTCATTCTGTCAGCAGTATGTGCATCTTCATCCTCCGTATATTTATTCACACCTGCAAATCGCACCTTTTTAATAATTTCACCATTTTCATCAAAGAGTCTTGGCTCATCAATGTCAACAACAATAGTATTACCCAGGAGTGTGGACTTTGATGATTGAGATCCTGATCTTGATCTTTGGGGTTGTAATTTGGTGGTTTGAGACCCTGATCTTGATCTGTTCATTGAATTATCATTACCATTAACAAGCAGTTTTGGTTTGTTTGATGCAAGAGCATTTGAATTTGATCTAGATCTAGATCGGGATAATTGAATCGCATTTAATGCATTTTGAGCCTCATTCGATGAAACCTTCAATGAATTTAATGGTGATGCTGGAAAATTGGTTAATTGATTACCATTGGTGGATTTTGGGGACCCCAACTCCAATCCTAAGTCAACTGTATCATTATCAAATTTTTCAATAATAGAGGGTGTTTGTCTAGAAACTTCAACAGATGATTTTGATGTGGGTTTTCTAACTTCCAGTGGTTTAGCATACATACTACCATTCTTTTGTGATTTCAAAATGTGTTGTTGTAATCTCTGTTGAGCAGTCAACGTTTGAGGTGAAGCTCTATTAGCTGCAATTTCCGCATGGGTCTTTCCAGAAGATGTCAGACTGGAACTTCTGTTTAAGCCAGCGATAGCACTAGTGCTTGGATTATACATTGACTGGCGTCGTCTCAAACCATCATTTGTTGGTGAGGTTAATAAGGATCCATCTTTCCCTTGACGTATTGGTGAAATCAGCGATTGACGCCTTTGTAAATTAGGAGATTGCCTGGCGTTAACTGTTCTCAATTTTCCCAGAAAATCATCAGGTGTATCTAGTGATGGACCATCCTTTGCAGGAGATGCAACGGGAGTTATATCCCTTGTTGTCAATTCAGGCTTCTGCAAAATAGGATCCTCATCAATCACCTTCTTATTTATAGCTAAAGTTTGAGTAGTTATGGATGAATTTGTCAATGAGCTGGTTGCAGATCTCACTGTTTTAGTGCCTTTGAGCTGAGGTGATGACTTTTGAAAGGGCGATTGTGATGCTAATGTAAGTGACATTTTCCTCTTTTCATCGGTAGATTGTATAATTGCTGGTAAAGTTTCACTTTCCTGCTCCTTCACCTGAATCAATTTTTTAGTCAATTCATTTGTTTTGGTTAAACTATTTGTTCTACTAGCAACACGACTAGGTGGTCGACTGTCTCTCTTTGAAGCGGAAGCCGCTCCGCTAGCAGCAATTCTCATATTAGCAGCTCTACGAATGGATTGTTGATCAAGAATAACACTCTGACGATTTCTAGTGTCTAATACACGTTGCTTCAGTTGTTGTCTCAGTTTCTCTTGAGAAAATTCATGCTCTCTATCATCCCCTAAAATCAACCCCCATTCATCATGCAAAATTTTTAATATATTAATACAATTATTCAGTGTTTCAAACATTTGCCTTCCACTTTTCCTAAACTCAATCACAAATTGTGTTGTGACTTGATCCATTTGTTGTTTAAGAGATTGATTGCTCTTTTGTGTTGGCATTAATGTTCTCTTTGAGTATTTGGAAATAAATGTTAAGATGGTATTATTTTGTTTATGACCTCCAAATAAAACGCTCATTTCACCTATAGTATCCCTAAGTCTTTTATTAGATCTAGCATACTGAGAGAAATAAGAGGCATTATCATAATAAATCCAACGTCCAATCTTTCTAATTTGCACATATAAATCAGCAAGTCTTAGAGCGTTAAAATATAAATGATAATAAGTTGCTTGTGTCATAGATGTTGAAGTGGCCATTTTCGCATGCTCAAGTCTCATAGAATCCAATAAATTTTGATAAAAAATGCAAATTGTTTTCAACATATTAAAATAAGTATGACGATAATAACTTTTAATTGATTCCTGTTGATCAGAAGTCAAAGAGGGCACATTAGAATGGAGAAATTCATTTATTAATTCGAATTCATCAATTTTGATATCCTTCTCTTCTATCATCCATTGGAAAATCTCGGGATTTTGTTCCGAATATTCTTCACGAGCAGACTTAATCTTTTCATTAAGAACCATTCTGGTATTATTTATCAAAGATTTTAACAACCTCAACATTTCTATAGCTTTCTTTTCTGTTGGTAAATCAGACTCATTCCTTTTAAGTGATGTATTCCAATTAGACCCTATACATGATTTAGAATCTGCTAAAGCCTCTAAAGAATCCCATGAAAGGGGGTTCAATGTACCTGTTAAATGAATCAGTTGAGCAGGATTAAATTTGTTACCAGCTTGAATCAATTCTGAACGACGAAAGAAATGATCTGACATATTAAACATTGAACCAGCCAATAAAAGAATGGGTTTCAAATCAGGCAACTGTTCTGGTTTCAATTGAGATATTTTATTTTGGAAAAGGCCCAGTTTATTATTCACATAATAATATTGTATTAATTTGGCCTCTACAGAGGTCACTGGGGGGCGTGGTGATGCCATTTAAGCAAGCACTTTGATGACTTAAAATGTAAACAATTAAATTTCTCGCGTGGAGATTTGGCACTTTGGAATTCTGCTCATCATGATAAATTAATTAATGGAACTATACACATATTTATTTATTTACGATTATCGTTAGCAAGCCATTTCCATACAATGTCCTTTTCTATCGATCCCTTCCCATGTCTATATAATGTAGGATTTGTCTTTGTTGTTGTAACTCCCCTTAACCGATCTAACATCGATCTCTTTTGAATGTCATCCCATTTATCTAAACCCTTGGAACTGACAATTGTCATACGTTTGACATTATGAAGTTTCCTAAACCACCAAATACTAACAAAAATTCCTAATATTATAGAACCTCCAATAACAGAAATAAATGCTATCTCTGACTCCTCAATATAATTTTTCAAATTCATACCATAAAATGCTGGCATTATAGTAGCAACAGTGACCGCTAATGTCATAATAGCAATACGTAATTCAAAAACCATGAGGGAATTTCTATTTGCGTCTAAAATGATATTAACAATATCTTCTGTACTTTTAATATCATTAATCATTGTTTCCGCTCGTTGAACCAATTCATCACATTGTTTGTAATAAGATTCTAACATTAATTCCAAATCGGCAGTATCATCTGTTTTCCTTGTAAGATGCATTCTTTCTAAATCATCATCGTTATCTAGTAATTCGTCTAAAACATCTCTAATAAGTGCAGATTTTTGATAAAAGGTACCAAGCTTCTTACTTTGAACTAATAACGATTTCAACTTCCCTCTATCAATTTCGGAATCTAAATCCTTTAAAATGGTTTCTGCCTTACTCAAATGAATAGCAAGCTCTGATTCTAAAACTGCCATAACATTCACTAATATACATTCTAATGCCTTGAATTCATAAACTTGACCATTATTTAAGGAACTTGATTTTAATTTAGATTCTAAATCATACATGAAAACTCCTAATTTTCTTACATCTCCACCTCCATCATTCCCTGATTCCTTTGTTTGTTTAACATCAAAGACATAAACCCCATTGCTTTTAACAAGTGCCTTTATAAAGAGCATATTGACAAGAATTGAACCTCTTCTAACTGCAATAACAGGAGCAACATCAACATTTGTAGTATCTATTTTCCTTAAATCTCTCGGAAACAAATTATTTAATTGAAGAAATTGAGATCTTGCAAAGGATTTTGAAATAGCTGTAATGGTACCAGATGAATCAAAGGTTGTAGCGGAGATTGTAGATATAGGTGTTGATAGGGGTGGCAATTGGGACACATTTCGTCGCCAGAAAAATCGTCCTAAAGGTGGATATTGATTAAGCCGTATTCTATTAACTATATTCATAATGAAATAATGATCAAATGACGTAGAATTAAAAAATGGTTAAAAGTGGTATTGCAGGTGAAAAAAAAGGTTGATTTAGCTTTTTGCTTTTTTTTCTTGCCTTATTGTTGAATGTAAGGTTACGTAATGGATGTTGATTTATACGATTTTAAACAAGATTTAAATGTCAAGTTAGAGTGGAGACGGATAAATAAGATTAAGATCAAACAGTAAAAATATTAATTAAAAAACTTTCTAGTTTGGGAAGGACCAAACATTTCTAATCTGATAGCAGGCAATGCGGTTTCGGATAATAATTTAAGTCTTTCATCGAGAGTGTTGTTAACGGAGATTTTCCCGTTTGCAGATGAAACAATGACACCACCAGCAATGTCATCAGATAAGAATTCTTCTTCGTTGATCTCAATATCCACTGCGAAGCCTGCCTTTTCTTCGAAATTAGAAGCAGCAGTTCTAGCCGCTTCCTTAGCAACGGCAACATCATTGGACTTGACCTTGATGTTGACGGTTTTCTCCATTAAAGCATAAAGACCCTCTTCAATTAAACCAGTAACCAAAGTAGCATATTGGTTCTTATCCTTGGATAATGATTGGAGTTGAATCTTTGCTGAATCAAAGATATCCTCCAATGAAGCCTCTCTAGCAGCGAGAAGTTTCAATCTAGTATTATTAGCAATGGTAGACTTTGCAATCTGTTGTGTGAGTTGTGCTTTAGAGAATTTGGCAGCATATGCGGCGTCAATGGCATTGAGTTCTGAACGAACTAAGGATGCCTTTTCAATTTGATATTCTTCATCAGCCTTCACACGAATTTCCGTGGCCTTTTCTTTAGCTTCCTTTTGAATGAAAGCTTGCATTTTGGCTAGTTCACTTTGAACCTGAGACTCGGACAATGCTCTAGCAGACGACATTTCGTTATTGATGTTAACTGATAAAGAGTAAGCAAAAGTTCAACAACTTCGCGATTTACAGCTCAAACTTATAATAGAGGATTTTGCGGCACGTGATTTATCTTTTTTTTTTTTTTTCAGATGATACCTAGATATATTACATTACACTGACTAAATTGGGAGCTGAATGTCAATGAAGATCCGTTCAAACTCCAATAACATTCAGTTGTTATCAAAGGAGCTTCATTCACAGCTTTTCCCCAAAAAATTGCGTTCAAAATTACCGTCAAAGACTCTATTGGACCTCTCCAAACTCCATTTAGAACATAACGGTTTAGCTGATAAGAAAACATCGCAAACAGATCCTATTAGCTTTGACTTACCCCCCCTTTTGGGTCCATCAATAGCACATCATTTTAAAGCCTTGGGAGAATGGTCACAGAGATCTTATATTGATCTCATCAATCACTTGTTTCAGTTAGGTAACACTCCAGTTAAAATGCCCCAAGAATGGTTATTCAAATCAGGTTGGGTTAAATATCAACTAGGCAAGGCACCTGTATCTGTTCCTTATCCTGATGATGATGCTTTAGTGTTTGATACAGAAGTTTTATACAAATTATCACCTTACCCAATAATGGCCACTGCTCTGGGACCTAATGCCTGGTATGCATGGTGTTCACCCTTCTTAACTGGTGAGTCCACAACTAATGATCATTTGATACCCATGGGCTTAAGCTCAGACGTTTCGAAACTTATTGTGGGGCACAATATTAGTTTCGATCGTGCTCGTGTTTTAGAAGAGTACCAATTGCAACAAACAAATACATTTTATTTAGATACTATGTCCCTTCATGTTTCCGTTTCTGGGATGTGTTCACGACAGCGGGGGGCATGGATGAAATATAAAAAGAATTTAAAAGACTCAGAATCAGAGGAATCAGAACATAAGTCTTTGAATGATTATAGAAGCCTTGTTCAATCAGAAGAATTAAGAGAACTTTTAAATAATGATATTTTGGATCAGGAGGCAATGCTTAACACATCAGCTAATGAATCAGATGTTGTTTCTAATGCCCTTAACGAGGATCCTTGGCTGAGACATTCCTCACTGAGTTCATTGGCTCATGTTGCTGAACATCATTGTGGTATAAAATTAGAGAAATCAGTAAGGGACCATTTTGCATCTTTGGATCCTAATGAAATTCGTGAAAACTTTCAATTATTAATGGAGTATTGTGCTAAGGATGTACTTGCTACTTATCATGTGTTTTATAAAATATGGCCAGAATTCAAATCGGTGGTGTCCCACCCCGTTTCATTTGCTGCAATGAGGCATATTACACAATCTATTTTACCAACCACTTCAGATTGGGATGATTATATCAATAGATGTGAACAAATGTACCAAGATTCCAAAATTCAAATTGAATCGAAACTACATGGCATTTGTAATAGTATTGTTGAGATGCGCAATGATGCTGATTCAAAACCATGGGAGGATGATCCATGGCTGTCTCAACTTGATTGGGAAATTACACCTATTAGGTATACCAAGTCAGGTGAGCTCTTTAAACGTCAAAAGCTTCCAGGCTACCCTAATTGGTATAAGAAAATTGCTGAAACTAACGGTTCTTTAAATTTAACCACTAAAACAAGAATTTCCGCATTACTTTTAAATTTGAGTTGGGAAGATAAACCGGTTATTTGGACAGAAAGTCATGGTTGGTGCTTTGCTGTGCCTACAGATCAATATTCTGAATATTTGAAAAAGGGGTATGAATGTATTGAAATTAATGATATAATACCACCTCAGGAGAGTTTGGAGGTATCAGAAGATGTATCTTTACAAAAAGATGATATAAATGAAAAATCCAAAACAACAGATAGACCGAAAAATACCAGCACTGGAGATTCAAAAGAGTTATCAAAGTATGTGAATGGGAAGACAAAATCAAAATCCAAAACCAAGTCAAGAAAATCAAAGAAAAAAGCCATTAAATTTGAATCCGATAAAATTGTAATTGGTACATTAAAAAGAATTCAACAAGAAGAGAAATGTTTATTTAAAATTCCTCATGAAAATGGTCCTGGTCTAAGAGTGACATCACTGATGACAAAACCGTTTCAAAGATATTTTGAAAATGACACCCTTTCTTCTTCGCATCCAGTTGCTAAAGAGGCCTTGTCCCTTTCTGTTCAAACAAGTTACTGGGTGAGTTCACGTGAACGTATCAGTGGACAATTTGTGGTTTATAGACCAAATGAGGATTTGAAAGTGCCTTCTTTCAAAAAACAGGAAGTGACTGCGATCTGTCCTATTAAACCACCAAAAGATGATAAAATCGGTATTATTATCCCCCAAATTATTCCTATGGGTACCATCACAAGAAGATCAGTGGAAAAAACTTGGTTGACTGCTTCTAATGCAAAAACTAATAGATTGGGGTCAGAATTGAAATCTTTAGTTAGGTGCCCCCCTGGTTATTGTTTTGTTGGCGCAGATGTTGATTCTGAGGAATTATGGATTGCTTCATTAATGGGAGATGCCGTCTTTGGTACCCATGGAGGATCAGCATTAGGTTGGATGACATTAGAGGGTACAAAAAACGAGGGAACTGATTTACATTCTAAAACGGCAAAAATCTTAGGTATTAGTAGAGGTGAAGCTAAGGTCTTTAATTATGGCCGAATTTATGGTGCTGGTAAGAAATTTGCAACAACTTTATTGAAGAAGTTCAATCCAGATATTGGTGATAAAGAAGCTGCAGTGACGGCAGATAAATTATATGCAGCAACTAAAGGTAATAATGGGAGATTGGGCAATGTTAGAGTTTGGTATGGTGGTTCTGAAAGTGTTGTTTTCAATAGATTGGAGCAAATTGCTGAGCAGGATGATCCTAGAACTCCGGTCTTGGGTGCTGGAATCACTCAAGCATTACAAAAGAACAATTTAAATGCTAATTCATTTTTACCAAGTAGAATTAACTGGGCTATTCAGTCTTCTGGTGTTGACTACCTTCATTTATTACTTGTGTCTATGCAATTTTTATGCAAATACTATTCAATTGATGCAAGATTAGCAATTACAGTTCATGATGAAGTTAGGTTTCTAACTAAATGGGAGGATAGATATAAATGTGCCATGGCTCTACAAATTGCAAATCTTTGGACTAGGGCTATGTTCTGTTATCAGGTTGGCATTGATGATGTTCCGCAAAGTTGTGCCTTCTTTTCAGCTGTGGATATTGATTGGGTATTAAGAAAAGAAGTTGATTTTGAATGTGTTACGCCAAGTAATCCTGAAAAGCTACCACCTGGTGAATCATTAGATATAAATCAGTTGATGACAATTCCAGATGTGCAGTTAATGCTAAATATAAAATCTGTTAACGAATTTTGGAAAACTAATGATGACAATACTGAAAAGGAATCGACTGAAAAGGATGAATCAAAACTAGTCAGCAAATACGAAAGATTGAAGAAGCCAGCAGAATCATTAGATAAAGATTTAGATTTAGTGACAAAGAGACTATGGGTTCAGCTTCAAATTTGTCAAAATGAAAAAGACTTTCAAACTTTAAAAAAGCAATTCTTTAAAGAAGTTCGTTTTGGCGAACGTAAGGAATTTAGTAGAAAAGTTAAAAATGAAAATCTTGAAGAAGAGGTTGTAGTTGATGTTCAACTCAATCGAACTAAACTTCCTGATGAAATGGATGAAATTGTCAAAGATTCTGGTGTGAGTATTGAATCTTCGACTATATTTGAAGCCTTTGCTGAAAATGAAAATGAAAATGAGAGGGATAAGAAGAAAAAGAAGAAATATTCGGATAAAAAGGTGTATTCTGGAGATAATTTTAATATTGATGACATTCTTCACGACAAAATAACTAAAAATATTAATGTGAAATATTCTGACAAGGTCTTTACGAAAAGAAAAGGGAAACAAGCAGCTATTCAACTAAATCATATGACTGGTGGTGCTAGCTATTTGAGTTCAGAGGTTCCTTCTTACCCATTTCCAACTGATTTTACTGCAAACGATTTACACCATATCGATTTTCCTGAACGAGATATTTCATACGAGAAAGTTGAAGATATTTCTAAATCATCGATTTCTACTGAATTGGTTTCAGATAGAAGACTTAATATCAATGAAATGAAAGAAATCATTTCTAACAGATAATAATGCTTATTTTTATAAACTTTATAGAGTTACAGATACAATTACGTAATATCATATTATGTGCCGCGGTTGGTTTGAAAAAGGGAATTCGATAGAGGGTAATATCTGTTGTTGTTCCTCCGATCTAAACCTTTAATAGATGTCTGCACACTTCGATTGGAACAAAATTCCTGGAATTCATTCCGAAGTGGTGGGTGAAAATCCTGATCATCTTTTTCAAACTATTTACGAACCGGTAGATAATCCATCACAATTAATATCACAAACGAAGAATGATTCTCTTGACTCTACCGGTTATACAGGCATGGGATCTTTAAATAATGTAATGAACAATCTGAAACTTGATAATTCTCATCATCATAATAGTATGGACAATCTTTCATTAAACAGCACTAGTAATTCAAGGTTGTCACCAGCTCCATTGTCAAATCTTTCAGTTGAAGGGCTCCGAGCAGCGGATTTCAAGGGCCATGCCTCCAGCACAGATACAATAATTGCAAATGATGATGCTAGTGCTAATTTGGCTGTTGATAAGGATGAACTTTCCACTCAAGAATCCAAAACTTATTACAGCTGGTATCTTACAATCAAAAGAAGAAAGGCTAGATTTGCTGATAAATCTATTTCCATTGAAGATGTTTTGAAGTTTCTTGGAAACTTTGGAATACCTGAACACACTAAGGAAAGAATGAAAATCATTTTTGGGAAAAGGGCCGAAGGGTCATTGAGCCCACCACAATTTTTTGCATTGATGAGGTTAATTGCCCATACTATGGCTGGAGAACCTTTGAAAAATTCATTAATTAAAATACCGGTGGCAATTCCAAGGCCTGTTTCTATTCTGGCCAAAAACCACAAAAGAATTAAGAACAAAATTACTAATAGAATAAATAAAAATAAGGATACCGGTGAAAAACATAAACTAGATATTAATTCATTTACAGAAATGTTACTTACAGGTCAAGCACCAACAGTTTCAATAGAAGATCATGCTTCTAAAAAAGTTAAATTTTCAACGGTTGTTACATTTTCCCCGCCTCCGATGACAGCAGAAGAATATGATGCTATGGCAGAAGCTGAGACAAACAAGAAAGAAATTTTAGATAATAATGTCATTGATTACTCTCTCCCTATGGACCAAATATTAGAAAAACTGAAGCAGCAACAATCAGCTTCCCAACAAGTACAAAATGATACCCCTTCTTTAGCAACAACTCCACAACCAATCACTGAAAATGAAGATGAGATTCTCAAGGATGTTAAAATTGATTCTTTTCAAAAGGTTACTCATTTGGATCCAGCTACTGGAACAATTCCACAACCCTTGAAGCCAGATTTAACTGGCAGTGCGTCAAAATCTATGAAAGTGCATTTTATGCAACAGTTTGACCAAACGTTCAACTTTGATCCGATACCACAAGCTACTACTGGCACATTAGATATATCATCGTTGGTTGCACCTGCGGCTGCTTCTGCAAATTCTTTGCCAAACGTGCTTTCTGCATTACCTGTATCCCTATCTCCGGAAGCTCCTTTGGGCATTTCAAGTTTACAACAAAATTCACAGATAACTCCTCAACGGCCGCAAGAGGATGTAGATTACTTTGGAATTTATGCTGACCATAACGGTGTTAAAAAAGTAGAAGCTCCATATAATGGTTCACTTAACCCATCATTGGACAAATCTGCCAGTGCATTGTCGCAGTGGCCAAATCAGGTAGCAAATTTCACAAATCCTGCTCCATCCCCTCCTGTGAGTAGATCCCGGTCTTTTTCTAATGTGGGAAATGCACCTCCTTTACCTCCACCACCGCCTGCTTCTAGAAAGTCTTCCAGGGCCTCACAATACCCTCCGGTGGGTTTGAATAATGATTTGAATCAGCCAAATTTACCACCGAAACCTGTATTGAATGAACATCAAAAGCAAAGGTACATGTCATCTCTGTCAATATTACCCTCGCAGCAAGAACAGCAACAAGAACAACAACAACAACAACAACAACAACAACACCAACAACAACAATATCTTAATGCAATGCAACAGCAGCAATATTATTATCTTCAGCAGCAACAGCAAAACCAGAACCAGACCCAGAACCAGAATATGGGCTCAGTATGGTCTAACCAACATCAGCAATGGCCTGGGGCTGGATGGTAATGAAACAGGTGTCTTATATATCATTTATAAAAGTGAAAAGCAAGCTGAGAACATGAGCATTTTGTGTTTCCGCGATCAAGTAAATTTTTGGTTTCATAGACGCCAAAACATCGAAACCTGTATCCTTAAGTAAGTGTTTGAGCCTAGTGCTATGCCGCCGTTGGAATCCATAGATGCCTTAGCATTTGTTCTTCAAGAGTGTACATTTATTATGTCCACTCTTCGGAGGACAAATCAAACTTCTTCGGGCCCTTTTGCCTCAATGTTGATTAACCAATTGCTGAAAGATTCATCCGATGATTATTACCCAAAATTAGCTACTGATCGAAAACTGAGAGATGAAGATCACTTTTTAAGCGGATTTGTGGAGCTAAGATCTCTTTTGATGGATGTTGATGACATCAAAGACATTGACGTGATCACTTTATTGCAACCTTATTTGATTGTTATAAAATCTAAAAGTACGTCATGCTTCATTATGGATAGCGTGATTACCTCCCTTGACAAATTGATCAAGTATGATATTATAAATAAAGATCAGCCTAATATAATATTGCTGCTGTCCCAAATTGTGGTTTCTTTATGTCATTGCAAATTTAAAGGTGAAGATGAGATTCATGACGATCTACTAGTGATCAAGATTATTCGTTTACTCGAATCTATTGCAACATCTTCTTTGGGTGAAATTTTAACAGATGATTCAATGTATGAAATTCTATCAACATGCTTCTCATTGGCCATTAACTCTAGAAGAAAAGAATTACTCACCAATTCTGCGGAATCAACTTTATTGTCCATCACAACCGTTGCATTTAGAAGATTAAAAACGTTGGAATCTAAGCCAGAGATTGATCATAATGTAAAGAGCTCTCAAGTTGAATACGCTGCCGATTCATTACCTATTGATACGATTGGGGGTTCTGTTGGTACTCCAGTCCCAGAAACTAATCCAGATGAAGATAAAGAAGTTTCTGAAGAAGTTGAGACAGTAAATCAAGAAGACAGTGACACATCAGATGGAATTGATGTTTCTCTTGATTCTGACACGTCTCCATTTGGAATTAAATGCTTAAGCCAATTTTTGAACCATAGTGTTGAAATTTTATCACCAGAAAGCAAATATAGATATACAGAAGGCTCGAGATCATTAGCATTGCAGATCATAATCACAATTGTTGAAGTGGCAGGTGTACACTTAGTCAATCATCCCCAACTATTTGCCCTTATTTCAGACAATTGCTGTCATCACTTAGTCCTTTTGATTCAAAATACCGAATCTCCATTAATTACCACATATGCATTGAAACTATTTTTATATTTTGCCTTCAACGTTCCCCACTATTTAAAAATTCAATTGGAATTAATGTTCACTACAATTTTTGACTCAGTCATTTTTAAATGGGATTTGCTTGAAAAAGACTTGGATGAGGACCAAAATCTTGTTTTCAGTGCAGGAAAGAATCCACTTTTGCTTTTTCCAGAACTAAATGAGGATCAGTTAGATGAAATAAAGAACAAATATAACACTGGGAAATCTTCATATTTAAAGGATCTCTTTATTGAAACTATCAGTGTCTTATGGTACAGATCCCCTTACCTATTTATTAATTTATTCAAAACCTATGATTGTGATTTTGATAGAACTGATTTAACGACTTCCCTTCTACAACTTGTTTGTCGTTTGTCGGCTAGAGATGCATCATTTTTTACCTCAAGTAACATCACACCATTGTGTATGGAAAGTTTATTATCATTTATTAACAGTATTTATGAAAGAGTTAGAGTTGCCAAAGCCAACAATATTACAACAGACGGCCCACCAAATGCATTAATAGACCAATATAACAAAAAATCAGATTTCATTGAATGCGTCAAGAAATGGAACGAGAAGCCAAAGATGGGTATCCAATTGTTAGTTGAAAAGGAATTTATTAAGGATGCGAATGACTCTGCAGAGGTTGCTGAATTTTTGTTCAAAAATTCTGGCCGTTTGGACAAGAAACAGTTAGGTGAACTGTTTGGCAAACAAACTAGCTCCGAACTATTAAATAAGTTCATTGGTTTATTGGATTTTAAGAATCTAAGACCTGATGAAGCACTAAGACTATTGTTAAATTATTTTAGATTGCCAGGAGAAGCTCAACAAATTGATAGAATTGTTGAAGCTTTTAACACCAGGTTTGTTGAATGTCAAGATCCTGAATCGCAAGACACCAATGGCGATGATGAGGAAAAAGTATTACCTGATGCGGATTCCATGTATGTTCTTTCATTCTCCCTCATTATGTTAAATACAGACTTACATAATCCTAATGTGAAAAAACCTATGAGTTTAGAAGATTATCAAAGAAATCTCAGAGGGTGTTATAAAGGCAGGGATTTCCCCCAATGGTACACACAAAAAATGTATAATAGCATTAAAGAGAAAGAAATTATTATGCCAGAAGAACATAAGGGCACTTCAAAATGGTTTGAAAATATATGGCATTCGTTGGTTGCAGAGCAAGACAGCAAAGCAGAAAATGATCAAGTCACTGATCTTTTTATCAGTGATAATGGACAAAGTTTGAATACACTATTGCAATTTGACAAAGTTTTATTTGAAAAGAATTTTAAAAGGGTTATAACCGCATTTGTTAGAATGTTTCAGGAAGCTACAAATGATAACGTGATTAACAAAATCATTTCAACTATTGAAAAGTGTGCGGCAATTGCTATTTATTTTGGTTTGGATAGTATTGTTAATGATATTGTTGAAATAACATGTCAGCTTTCAACCGTCAATTTCAGTCATAGGATTGAGAATGTGAATGAAGATAGAGATACTCTTCCTATTGTTGAGATTGTGGATAAGGATAATGATTCAATATACACTAGCGACTTATCAGTCTTGATTGGTAAGGACTATAGAGTTCAGCTCAGCATTATTGTTTTGTTTCGAGTTTTAAAGAGATCTGGCTATCACGTGTCTAGAGCTTGGATTTACGTTGTGAGAATTCTTTTAAAATTATTTGAGCATGGTCTCATTGATCCAAATATTTTTGAAGAATTTCAAAAGAAACTGAATTATGAACCTTTAGCAAAACCAATTGGTGAGTTTCAAATTAACAAAGCCGATGGATTAAAGGAAAATGGATTGTTTTCGACATTCTCTTCTTATTTAAAGGGATTATCCGATGATACTCCAGAACCTACAGAATCTGATATAGAGCAAACCAATAGCTGCTTGGAATTTCTTCAAAGTACCGGTGTCAATACTTTGCTTAAACAAGTTTCTAAGTCTAATAATGAAAATTTAAATAGGATGGTTCAGATTCTAGTTGTTTTGTTACCAAAAAGAACAAAGCATAATAAAAGATATTACATTGAAGAGACACTATTTTTATTGGAAATTATAACTTGTTATTTATTGATAACTAAAAACGGGAAATTGATAAATGAAGTTTTAACTAAATGTGACGAAATTATCAGTAGTGAAGAAAAGAATTTGAAAATGTCAGCTGTTGCGAGGGTGCTTTCTTATAAACTATTATTATTACAATCTTCAGTTGTTGAAAACAAAGCTGTTTTAAGTGGAACGTTAGATTTACTATTTGACCTAACTACAAAATCAAGAGAATCATTTATTTCACATGGCAAGTGTGTCTTATATCCATTGGAGCAACTTTCATTGATTCCTGATTCGTGGTGTCAGAGAGCAATTGTCTCTATTCCTAACTTTTGGAATATTTTGAGAGCGTATGCCTCCTCATCTTCAATGACAAGAAAGATCTATATATTTGTTAATGATTTGATTTCAAATCAGCCTAATTTAATTGATATAAACAATTATATGGATGTTTTGGGTTTACTTGATGAAATTTCTGCTGCTGGGGCACTTGGTGCTCAGTGGGAACATGAATGTGATAAACATGTTGCGGATGGTCTCAAGGTTGACAACATTACCAATCCATACAAGGAATTAGTTGACACGGGTATCGAAACAATTAAGTTAACTAGTCAGTTAGGAGATGTGATAAACAGTGAAGAATTCAATAAAAGCATTGAAGTTAAAAAGCAAAGTAGCGAAGGTGAAGAGATTATCTCACCATGGTATCCATTAATTGAGGCATTATCACACCAATGCTACAACCCATGTCGTGAATTGAGAGGATATGCTGTGAATACTTTGACCAATACTCTAATTAATAATAAAAGTCTGCCTATAGCCGAATTATCAAAAGAAAGAATTGTTGAGGGAACATTTAGATTAATTTTGGAATTATTAAAACCAGAAATTGGTTCCACTGATATTAAAGGGATGATTAAAACACAAAAAGATATTTTGAATCTTGTTTGCAAATTAATCTTAACTTATGATTTGGATAACATTGAAAAATGGGTAGAGAAGGTATTCGCATTGGCTAGTCAAATGTTGGAAAATGTTCATTCAAACTTCTCAAAGTCGGCAGCGGAGGTTGATGTTGAAGTTATTGAAAGCCTCAGAAATTTGCTTTTGGTTAAAAAGAATGATTTACAATTAGGTAAGCTGAAGGGTTATAAAATGGAAAGGGTTCTCAAATCCCTTATTGAGGAAGTGTTAAGTACATAAAATTGTGTAATTTTGTAAGAACATTTTTTGTGTGAGATATGCAAACTCCGCATCTTTTTATCTTTCGACCGTCACAGTTCTTTATTCTTCAAATATGACCAAAATTGTTGTTATTGGAGCTGGTGTCACTGGTTTAACCGTTGCACATGAATTGTTGAAAAATGACCCTACTAATGAGGTGACAATTGTTGCCAAAAACTTCCCAACTGATTTCAAAATTGATAAATATTATACTTCTCCAATTGCTGGAGCCAATTGGGAATCTTTTGCTACAGACGATGATATACAAGTCCAAGAGATTGACTCTGTGGGGTACTACAAGTTTCAAGATATTTTGAACACTAAACCAGAAGCTGGAGTGACCGCCCGTTTGAATAGAGTTTTAGTAACCAAGGATAAATTTGGGAACATTGATGGAAAGAAGAAAGTTTTCCCATGGTTTAAGAATGATCTTGATTGCAAGTTTAGAGAACTGGAACCTGATGAATTTGATCCAGTAATCTATGCATATGGTTATGAGTTTGACGGTTTTGTTATTCGGACAGCTTATTACATGACTTTTTTGATTAACGAAATGTGGAGAATGTCTGGAAATGCTGCTGCCGGTTCCAATCAATTTTCTGGAATTCCTGGTCCAAATGGTTTTCATGGATCTCGACTCAGTCTCAAGAGGTTTTCTTTAAAATCAATCAAAGAAGCATTTGACTTACATGCCAATGGTAAAGCTGATATTGTTGTCAATTGTGCTGGCTTAGCTGTTAGAGATTTTCAAGATATTGAGGAAGGTGAAAAGGCTAAGCTTTACCCTGTTCGTGGCGTTGTTTTTGTTGCTGAAAATAATACAGGGTTAGATCGCATAACTATTGTTGATCTCGGCAAAGATGAGCCAAGTGATGAAAGTCTTTATATCTTCCCAAGGAGAGAAGGTGAATTAATTATTGGAGGTTGCCATCAGCCTTTTAATGACTCCAGTACCATTGAACCAGAGTTAAAAGCCAGAATTTTGAGTAGACCTCAAAAGTACTTGCCACAATATGACTGGTCTAACCTCAAAATTGCCAGAATGCAATATGGCTTTAGACCATATAGGGATGGCGGTTACAGAATTGAAAGAGAGGGAAGGGTTGTTCATTGTTATGGTATGGGTAGTGCTGGTTTTCAATCTTCATGGGGCTCAGCTGCCAAGGCCTTGAAATTAATCAACGAACTCAAGAGTAGACAATCTAAGATTTGAAATTTGGGTTCAACTGCCAAGATCTTTAAATTAATCAACGAACTCAAGATTAGATAATGTAACATTTCAAACTTGGATGCCTATTTGTTACATTAAAGTTATATTATGTTATCCTAATTAATAAGATTCAAAGCAATAAAAAAATTAAAAAATAAACGACCAGGGTGAGGATTGAACTCACGATCTTGCGATTAACAGTCGCACGCCTTAACCAGCTTGGCCACCCAGTCATCTGTTGAGAAAAAATTTCTTAATTTTTAGATCAGACAAATGTAATAGTGCAGAAATCAAACCCTAACAAAATTTTCAATTTTTGTCCAACATGAAAAATCCTTCAAAGTTTTACCAACGAATAAAAATTTTCAAAAAAAATTTTGTGTATGTAATACAATATGCAATAAAACATTGTCATAAAACGCACATCTAGTATTGCAAGATTAATAATTGGAAGGATATCGCTTCACAGATCATTATCACCATAAATTGGTTCATAATCTTGAAATGTGATTAGATTTATGTATTTATAATCCATGCATGCAACATGAAATGAAATAAGAATTTCTCTATTTTTTATTAAATTGTTATGAGCTGAAGAAAATACACAGGATTTTACAGATCTCTTTCCAAGCTTTAAATCTCACCACTTTCACAAATGACTATTTACACTATTCCTGAAGACTGAATTTACCAATTAGTACGCTGCAACCATCAACAAAAGTAAATTAATCAAAATTAGCCAAAGTATATATTACCTTTGATGTTGATAGCATATTTAATGCTGATGAATTCAGCAACCCACAACCTAGAATTGGAGCTACTATTGACGCTACACTTCGTGCCTTCTTTGAAAACAAGGTGATTGGTAAGTTTTCTGGACTTGATAACCTATTACTCTTCATTGCAATGAAGAAGAAATTCAATGCCGCTGACAACCTTGCTAAATTCAATATGATCAAAGAATTTTTTGACAATAGAGAAACTTGGGACTTAGAAACATTGAATGAAAAGGATAAAATCTTGATTCATTACATTCCAGAATTGACTTCAACGCTCAACATATATTTGATCAATCATATCCCCAAAATAAACGATATGATTTTATGTTAACTAATAAGTTGAATACCCCTGGCGAAGCTAACAATACTCTCACTACGACTAACCCTCAATCGTTATATATCAATGTTGACCAATATTTGACGGAT
This sequence comes from Saturnispora diversa, assembly GCA_030560905.1. NCBI lineage: Eukaryota > Fungi > Ascomycota > Pichiomycetes > Pichiales > Pichiaceae > Saturnispora > Saturnispora diversa. The sequence continues at coordinate 174,108 of JAKTWH010000021.1, forward strand.
AACAAACTTGAAAAGGAAATCAATTTTGTAAACGCTGCTAAGAAGAATGCTAGAAATGACACTCATTTTGGTAATCCAAGAGCCGCTAATAAAAATGATAACCGTCAATACAAGAAGAAGGTTCGGTGCAGATATTGCGGTCGTCTGAATCATAAATCAGATGACTGCAGATACAAAAGCTTCAAAGAAGAAGAAGTTAACTCGGTTGAAGTGAACATTGTTGAAACAAGTTCAAATAAGGAGGACCGTATTGATAATTGTGTAGATGATTCATCCAAATGTTTAGAAATTAACGAAGATTATTGTTTTTACTCTGCAGAGTATAATCAAATAGAATTGTCATCACCAAGTAAAATATCTTCACCTCAATTTATCTTGGATTGTGGATCTACTGCACATTTATTAAATTTCACAGAAGGCCTCACCAAGATAAGAAAAATTGTAACTTCGGCTAAAACAATTGGACAAACAATTATTGCTAATTTAGTTGGAGTCTTCAAAGCCAATGAATATATTACATTGAAAGATGCTGTAATCATTCCAAAAGTTAGAAGAAGTCTAATGTCCCTTGCTTTTCTATTGGATTATGGAATCTCCCTCTATTTAGAGAGTTCGAGTAACCAACATGTCTTAAAGAATCAATATGGGTTAGTGGTTGGTGAGTTGACTAGCAATGCAGGTCTTTTTATCATGAAGAATAAACGCCATGAATCCAACTGTATAGAAAGAAACAACAAAATCAACTCCCATCTTTCCAATAATGACAATATAGAAACTGAAATCAGTAAATGATAAATCAGATATCAAACACAATTGCCATCACCAGGATGGGAGAGCATGTTGCTGTCGATCTATTTGGTTCACTTCAAGATCAGTATGGAATCGTTGTGAGAGATCCAATTTCCGGATGTTTGGATGGCAAAGTTTAGTTGAAGAAACCTTCGCGTCCGCTCATCCGTTATCAGAATTTTTTAAAATTTATTAATGCACGCCATTTATTATTCCTATGTTAAATCCTTACGGATAATGAATTCAACACAGGAGAATTCAATTGATTTTGTGAAACTAATGGCTTAATATTTGAGAGAATTAAATTTTGTACCACAAGTCATTTTGAAAAGGACACGGTAATGTTGTTCGTTAATTCAGGAGTTCCAGGGAAAGAATAACCTGAGATAGTCAGATATGTTGTGTTCCTTTACAGCATAATTGCTTGTAAATTTACAAGATCATTGGGAGAACTTCTTACTGGCTAGAATATATTTGGTGTTTCTATATCTGATGGTTTTGTTGGCTACCATGAGATGATCAAAATAGCTCGAATTTACGATTCTGAACTTAAAAGGGTTACCCGTAATTTATCCTGAAATGCACTAACCATTTCTTTTCCTTTAGACAAACACTGTACAGAAACGGGTTTTATGAAGCCCTCACAACAATACATTTTTCAGACTTTGCTTTTATTTCACACAATAGCCAGAACATTTCATTTATGAATCACGAATACTTGTTTTGAACATTTTCCCTCTGATTCTGTCACAAATGATTTTTGCTTTTTTGATTACAGTTCTGATTTAAATAGAAATATTGGTATCAAATTTATTGGTACTATAATTGTTGACCTTGATAAATTACCCAAAGTGATAGAAGTCGATAATCTGTTAGGCATTCCAAAATCATCTCCTCATCAGCATATAACCACATTTTCTACATCTGTCGAGACATTTCAAGAACAGCTAATAACTGTTTTTTCAACCTCTTCTCACACAATCGTGACAATACGAGAACATCCTATCAACTTGCAGAATAAACAACAAACTGACACTAAATCACCATTTCCTTCACGAGCTTCATCTACCACTAAGTTTTGTGCACTAAATACACCTACAACTTCCTTTCCCAAACATCAAAAGCATCCAGAACTATTTCTTGCTTCTAATACATAAAAATGTTTTTACATAACATTGTTAGTTTCAATGGAGATGAACCCAAAGAGCTTGATAATTTACAAGATAAGGCTCCATTGAATTTGATCTTCTTGTTGCTACACACGAGAGCACTATTCAGAACATTAAAAGACTATAACGAATTTATCGAAAATAGAATTACAGTTTTTGCTAATGAAATATATGTTGAATATGTAATTCAATGTGCAACGGATAAAAAGCCCCGTTTGTAATTGATTAATTTCGTTCAAGTTTTTCAAAAAGGGATTTGTGGGGGTTGGCTGATATATAGTGAATTTAAGATTATTATCTCTAAACAATAAGTCTTATTATCTTATAATTTTTAAGATATTTTTTGACTAAAATATTTTAGTCAAGAAAACATATCTTTCTTAAAGATTACGTTGATGGGTTCTTTTCATGTTAGGTCCTTGAAAAACCAAAGAAAATGTAAATTATAGTTTGCAGTTTACGAGAATCGAATCAGAGACCTTGGCGAGTGAGTTAACCACTTGGCCACAAAGATAGTAAAAAAATTGAACTTTGGTACCCTAAATTTTGCGGGGATCGAACCGGAGACGCGTGCAACAGTTTTAACCATTGGGCCAAATTAACTGTTTTTAAAACAGTTTGGTTAAAAGTTTGGTAGGGTCAGATCTAAAATAAAAGCTGGGTTTCGAACCTGGGACCTCGGGATGAAAGTTAACCACTAGGCCAAATGGAGTAAACACAAATGCACATCTTGGGAATCGAACCAGGTACCTTGGCGAGAGCTTTAACCATTGAGCTAATAAGAAATATTTCGGCCGAAATGGAAAAAAGCATTGCATCCAGAATCGTTTGAAAATCAAACAGCTGAGCATGTTAACGGTTTTGTGCCTTGCAAAACGGTGTTTCGTGTTGTTGTAACGATCTTTTTGTGTTGCATATGCAAAGTTGATGCTACTATGAAACACCAGTTGGAGATGATTGTGCATTATTCTACCTCTATCAAGTAATAGAACCAGCAATAAAGAACTATGTTTTACATTAACATGGCTGGGGTAAAAGTGTTCAATATTGTACAATAGAGAGTAATGATGGCTCTATTTTAAAGCAATTTATATAAAAAGCCGAACTGCCGAGATATAATTCAATGTTAAAGTTTTGTCTCTAAAGCCCATGACCCCTAAATCAATTCAGGGATCAAAATTTCAAGTGATAGCTTCCTTAGCGGAATTGTGTGAAGTCCTGTACCCATTAGTTAATTATATATAAAATAAAGTAAGTAAACAAAAGGGGATTTTAAGCCCTCTTTATCTTTGTTGAAATATTATGAGTTCATAAATCTTGAACTATTCAAAAATATAAGTAAAACCCACATACGGAATAAAATTAAAATTAAGTGTTTGGCTAAGTGATAAGATTAATATAAATAGACATAAAATCCTCCATATACTCCAGTTTTATAAATCTTAATAATCAATCAAGTTTAATCAAATAATGGATGTTCATACTGGAGTCACTTACCAGGTAATGCCTTCTCCAAGTTTTGATGCTCCAAACCCTAATGTTCGTTATTATCACCTTTATCGTACCATGACGGATTTTATGGGTACCAAGAACACTTCTTATACTGGAAATCCTTTTTCTGTCCAAGCTTTTGCTGCTGGTCAAGGTTATCAAAAGAAAAAAAACAATACAATTGTGTGTAGAGGTTGTCAAGCTACTGGTCACAAATCCCTAGATTGTACAGCACCTGGAGGTGTCTCCGTCTAAGAAAAGTGGTAATTCTTCTTCTGCCGATACTTCTAACTCCCAGGGTCCATTAGGTGCGGTGAGGTTGTCTGCAACCACCAGGTCTCATAATGTAAAACTCTGCTCTTGATACCGGTGCTTCTTTACACATTTGTAAAGAACGTCATTTGTTCCATACTTTGCAGATCTCACAAGGATTTCTTTACTGTATTGCCAATGTTGAAATGTAAGCTCATTTAATCTCAGCTACGTATTGGTTAGATGGCTGGTTGAATGGCTGGCTAGATGACTAAATTATTTTATAAATAGATTTATTCAATGACTAAATAAATGAATAAAGATTAAAGATTGAATATATAAAGAACAGATAATACACTTTATATATTATTTAATCAAGAATATAACTATGGACAATATAATTAATTTTTTATTACAGCCAATACTTTTATTCCCATTGAAAGGCACGATACCATCAAGTTTCAAGGCTCTGATGGATTTCATGATTTGCTTACCAATGTCTCTGCTACTCAGAACTTAACCTCGATTAAACAAGCGGTTAGTTCTAGTGGAGTTGCATTTTATTTTACCTTCAAAACTGTTTTCTATGATAATAGAAAGATTGGTACTGTTATTGCTGGTGAAATTTATCAATTTGATTTGACTCCAACTTTTTTGTCTCATAGTGCCCTGGCGGTCATTCTACCTACTGCCCTCTTGAACATGCGTCCCATGGACATCCATCACCCTCTGTTACGTCTCGTATAAAGCAATATAATAAAAAATTAATTATATTGTCCATAGTTATATACTTGATTAAATAATATATAAAGTGTATTATCTGTTCTTTATATATTCAATCTTTAATCTTTATTCATTTATTTAGTCATTGAATAAATCTATTTATAAAATAATTCAGTCATCTAGCCAGCCATTCAACCAGCCATCTAACCAACACGCTAAAATTAGATAAGCTTACATTTCGACAAGCAAGAGGTTTTCACTGATACTAATTTTATGTGTCTCATTGTACTCGTGGTGGTTCAGCCAAGAAATTTTCCAATTTTTCTTCGGCCTTGGTTCCAAGTACTACCCCATTACAACTACTTTATGCTGATATCAGTGGGCGATTTACCATTCTTGGACTTCAAGATGAATGCTACTTTCTTACTCTTGTTGATGACTACACTCATTGGGCTCATATTACGGCCCTAGCGTACAAGTCCCAAGCTGCTGACATTATCATGTTCTTTATTTCCCAATCTGAAAACTACTTTTCTTCTCGTGGTATCAGATGTGTGTTGCTATCCGTTCTGATAATGGAGGAGAATTTTTTAATTCTAAACTTCATGGTTACTTGCACATTAAGGGTATCGCTCACAAATTAACGGTCCCTTATAACTCTCATCAGAATAGAGTTGCTGAAAGAATGGATAGAGCAGTTGAAGATAAGGCAGGGAAACTTCTTATTGAATCTGGTACACCAGAATGTTTCTGGTCTGAGGCTATCAAGACTGCTGAATTTGTTATTGATAGATTGCCCTCTAGATCTATTAATCATTTGACTCCGTTTACAAAACTATATGTTATAGCACCATATCTAACGGTTCTTCATCCATTTGGCTGTTTGTATTATTCCTACATCTCTACAGAGAAAACGCCTACTACCTTTTAATCCACATCTCTAAGGGCGGTGTTCATACCCCATGAACCTCCTCACAAGGCGTTTAGATGTTATGTACCTGAGCTCGATGACACTGTTATCTCTTCCAATGTGAAATTTACTACAGATGTCCTGCCTTTTCGGGACCAAGGTATGTTTCGTGCCAACCGTCTTCCACACAGTGAGATCCTTTTTGGATCTGATGTACCGGATGTTTTATATCCATCATCACTATATACACCTACTCATACTGCTTCTGATCTTTCAGAAGTAAGTACTTTAATAACGGATAACATCACTGATCAGTCATTAAATGATTCTGCTGAGAACTATTCCTCAGATTTATACTCTTCATTCCTAACTGAGAGTGGCGACACCACTATACAACTTCTTCCATCATCTCCTCCTCCAACATCCATAGATACATTTTCATCATACTAAAACAACCACACAAAATGTAGGTGAAGTTGATTTACCATCTCATCAAACTCCCTTTCTTGATGTCAGTGGTGACTCTGGTTACCCAACTTTACGTGAAATCTTTATTATTTTAGACAGTGAGCAAGACAGTGCTGAATTAAACTCATGACTAAACGATACAGCAAATGCCTCATCAGACATTTTCCACACTCATACTGTTTTTCTTTTGCCTGGGCGCCACGCTGCTTCTTCTGATGCTCCTGAGCATCCAAATTTAAAAAGAGCCAAAATTTATGTTGAAACCAGACTAGAATCTGCTCCAAGAACACTATTAGCATCTTCCATTCCTTTGCTTGATGATGGTCACTCCTCGAAAAGGTTTCGAGCTCACTTTACCTCTTATTCACTTCCTTCCTTTATGTGTTTCAGCGCTTTTCATTGTGCTGCAAGTGCGACTAACAGTTGCCTTCCATCGGTAATCAAGCAGGCCTTATCTTTAACCGATAGTGCCCAGAAGGAAAGCAGCTACCCAGAAGGAAATGAATTCTCAATTTCACAACACTTGGGATCTTTTGGTTCTACCTGCTACAATATGAAGCAGTCCCAAACATGGATAAAGAGGATTAGGACAAAACACTGGTCCCGAAATGAAAACTCTCCTTTGCTAAATTTCACATTAACCCATATAATGTCATCTAATTCAAATACGTAACATTTAAAAGTTTTGTAAATTGATTCATACCCCATAAAAACTGTCTGTAAAAGTAGTAGGCTTTTTCTTTGTGGAAATTTAGGCATAGCAGCACATCGAATACCTTAACATGAGACAAAAAGTTCGGCTTCAGAAATAAATGACATGAGAGCTAGCATCACTGCTCTAACTTAAAAATATAAAGCTGCTGATAATCCGGCAAGAGGTGAAATAACTAAGGAAATCATTGGCAATAACGAAATTTGGGACTTGGAAACATTGAATGAAAAAGATAAAGCGTTGATTCCTCACATACCAGAATTAATTATTTGATCAATCATATCCCACAAGGAAAACAAAATGGATTTATGACAGCTAATAACTTGCATACACCTGGCACAGCTGACAACAACCTAAGTATGACTAACGGTCAATCGTTGTATATCAACGTTGACCAATACTTAATGGATAACAAACTTGAAAGGGAAATCAATTTTGTGGATGCTGCTAAAAATACGAGAAATGAAACTCATATTGGAAATTCAAGAGCCGCTAATAAGATCTATAACCATCAATATAAGAAGATTAAAGTTCGGTGTAGATATTGTGGCCATCAAAGTCATAAATCGGTTGACTGCAGATACAAAAGCTCCAAGAAAGAAGAAGTTAACTCAGTTGAGATAAATATGGTTGAAGCAAGTTCAAATAAAGAGAACCAATTAATAATTGTATAGATGATTCATCCAACAGTATAGAAATTAATGAAGAATATTATTTTGACTCGGCATAATGTAATCAAATGGAATTATCCTTACCAAGCTCAAGAGCTTCACCCCAATTAATCTTGGATTAGCTTGACAAAGGGGGTCACTAACATAGGGGATATTTTATATTCAGTTAAACATTGGGCAGATAATCAATGCTAAGGTAATTGGAGACTTCTAATTCACCTAAAAAACATTTCACTCGCTATATTAACTGAATGAGCTCCCAACTCACTTATTCCCTTTGGTTGTCAAGCATTTAATCATATCTGTCTACCAGATTAGAAAATATTTGTGTTACCATAGCCGGTCTATTTGTTGATCATCATTAGATGAATAAAATAGCTCAAATTTTGAACGTAAAAGAGTTGTACGTAGTTCATCTTAGAATGAATCACCTGAGATCTTTCCTTTAAACAAATACGGCATTGATGAATTGTCTAATGAAAATCCTGCTAAAATGAATGCCAAAAACTTTTATTCCATACTATCTGATAATTTTTGTCAACTACAAATTCAGTCCGATCTCTTCCCTAAAAGTTTTCCTTCTGCTTCTGACATAAGCGATTCTCACCTTGTTGTTGCTGTTTAAAACCATAAATCAGTCCCTTTTTATAGTGATTCCAAGTTTTTTTAAATTGACATAAATCCAGCAAAGTGGTTTGATTATTCGTTGCCGACTAAGCTTTCTTCTCTGGAGACTCAGTCTTATTCCTCAAATGAACAGTTCCGATATAATATTCCACCGCCATTCCAAAACTGGGTTATATTATTAGGCATTAATAAATAGAATGATTACAATAATCATATATTTGGTTTAACTATCACCTTATTTTGATGTTAAGAAAGTGCTGAGCACTGTTTCTATTTGTGTTGTATTAGCTGAGCAGTTTATTGGCACACTTCATAGATGAAAGAAAACGGAACCAAAAATAGCCTGCTGTGGTTGATAACATATTAACAATTCTCAGCTGTCAAACCATGTAAATATTAAGCTTAAATTTAAAGAATGAAATAAATTAAATTAAAGAAAATTTTAACAATTTTTATATTGATTATGAGGATTATTTTAATTAGAGTAATAATTTTAAAAGAAGCTAAAGCTTACTAGCTTACCCTTTTCTAGTAAACTAACTAAGGTTCAATAAGTAATTTAATGCAAAAAGTAAGGAAAGAAACCGAAGAGCTTTATCATGCCTTCAGTTTTCTGCTGACGTACACGAACCGGTTCAAATTACACTAACTGACCTTGTTCATTCTGGGCTCTTTAGTTTCTCATAACTATTGAAAAAAATAGCAAATCGTTGTCAATTTTTTGGTTGCAAAAAAACGACCAGGGTGAGGATTGAACTCACGATCTTGCGATTAACAGTCGCACGCCTTAACCAGCTTGGCCACCCAGTCAATTGTTAAATGTTAGAGTTCAGGGTCTTCAAAGTGGTTCCAAGTATAAGGGAATTTGTTATGACGTCGAAAAGGGAACTTGTTATGACGTCGAAAAGGGAACTTGTCTATGACGTCAAAGAGAGAACTTACTTATGACGTATGACCAAAAGGATAGAGCTGAATCATCCTA